>BJKM01000798.1:0-60000 GCA_015082035.1 Chaenogobius annularis
AAATGTAAAGGGCATAAACCTGATAATGGTCACATTGTCCTGTCAGTCAGCCCCAGGGCAAGCTGTGGCTCGTCACCGAACCTTTTTCAAAAGAACCACTAAAGTTCCCCCAAATTCTGACCGGACCAAATCACGCACTTCCAGTGAAGCCCACCCCAGCATCACGGGACAAAGAAATGGCTTTTCATCATATAGAGACTTCAAAACAAATAAACTTCTCAAAAATATATCCATAACATTACATTTACAGTGAACGACCCCCTTCACCATGAGACTCCTTGACATTCACTTCCACCCGAAATCCTCTTCATCGTCATCGGCGTCGATTCTTTTACTCGCAACACTTTTGTTACAAGACGCGTTCGACGGCGGCAGGACTCAAGCGCTCGCCGCTTCTCTGCTACATCGGAGATTGGAAAAGGAACACTTGCCCTCAAAATCGCACGGCCTCTGTCTTGTTTTGAAGGGAAGATTACGGGTTCGAGTCGTTCTCTGCTTTGTCTAATCGTGTCGGCGGAAAAAAAACGGATTGACCTAAAATGGACTGCGATGTAAACAAAACCGGTGCGATGTAAACAAACCGGGACAAATGGTTGACCGGTTTCTGAATGCTCTGTCTACTTTCACGAGCTTTTAACCATTTTATATTCATTCATAATGGTCTGAGTTGCATTTCGATTGAGTCATGCATGTTCTGTCCGGCATGTGGAGGCCCGACCTACCCCCTATCTCCGCCCACGTCCGATTATTCACCAAGAATGCGACCCAGGGTTGAAAACGTTCCGATAACAACAAAAAAAACAAGTCAAATGTTCTGAGAGTTCACACTTCATTCTTTATGTGTACGGAAAACACACGTAAGAATCCTTCATTCTGAGATTTGGTGTTAGCACTCCATCTACTGGCAGCAGTGGGAATGAACCACAAAAACAACACAAATGCTAGCTAGTTAAGCCACAAAACGGACAATTTTCTGCCAAAACTATTCACGATTTTAAACTGAGTGTTTTCTGTGGAGTCCCCCAGGGGTTTATTTTGTTGGGCCCATGCTGTTTTCTCTGTATGTGTTGCCACTGGGTGAGAGCAAGTTTTTTTTTATCAATTACGTCTTTTATCTAACTTTTTTTTAAATCGCGCCGACCTTGAAAGGGCGATTCATGCTTTCATCAGCTCAAGAATAGACTTTTGAACGCACTTGATGCCGGTGTCGCGCAGTCTTCAGCCGCCTTCAGCTCGTACAGAACGCTGCGGCGCGTTTTCTATCCAACACACCAGACGACAGCACATCACCCCAGTTCTTTTTGCTCTCCATTGACTTCCCGTCTTTTTTAAGAATTGGTTTTAAAATGTTACTTTTTGTTTTTAAAGCTCTAAATGGCCCGGCGCCTCCTTATCTGGCCCAGCTTCTGTCTGCCCCAAACCCAAGCAGGGCCTTAAGGTCGACCAATCAGTTTCTGCTGGAAGTCCCCAGAGCCAGACTCAAACACTGGGGGGATCGAGCTTTCTTTGTCGGTGGTCCCAGACTCTGGAACAAACTGCCCCCCGACATGCCCACCATCACAGACTTTAGCCTTTTTAAATCTCGGCTTAAAAGTAGTAGAGTGACACTTTATTTTGCACAGTTTGTTTTTACTTGTGTTATTATGTTTTGTTTTGCCTTGAATTTTTATTGTGAAGCCCTTTGGTCACTTCGAGTGTTGTAAAGGGCTCTATAAATTAAGGTTGATTGATTGATTGATTGATTGATTACTAAACAGGATTAATGAAGAAATGAAGCGTGCAGGGAGCTAAACACGACTCTGGGAATGTTTTTGATGAGGGAACATATTATCTTATAACAAGGCTGAAAGCTCCAAAAACGTAAACGTAGCATGAAACGAGTCCTTTTTATAGCGACCAATAGGAGAGCGCGGGCGGGGAAACGTGTTTGAGGATGGAGCTCAAAGGACAGGTCGTCACGGGGGGTCGGAAACACGATTTGAACGGGTTTCACTCCTGGGCTTTCTGACCGTTCGAAGAGATGCTTGAAAGTTAAAAGACCCCGTTGCAAACCCACAGAAAGTTAAAAGACCCCTTTGCAAACCCGCAGAAAGTTAAAAGACCCCGTTGCAAACCCACAGAAAGTTAAAAGACCCCTTTGCAAACCCACAGGCCACAGTGGAGGTCCATGCCCGATCTGTGGAGGGGGAGAACATCCATCTTTCCCTCGTCTTTCTTCTTGTAGCAAACGTTAAACGCAATGGAAAGACAATGACGCCCACCCACTTCATGTTTTTCGAGTTTTGATTTCGCGCTGCTGATGAAATGCGAAAAGGCGGGAGCATCTGAAGCGTCTGTCGATCTATCGCGCGATAATGCCGCGTTCGGATGATGAAAGGCGCGAGCAAGACGCCAGCTGCCGCCGCCGCTGCCGCTCGCGGCGCGTTCGGGCGTCGTTCCCGTCCTCAATGATGTGTTTTAAATGATTGTCGTCCGCAGTGGGTTCCAAAACACCTTTCCCCGCATTTTCTAACATTTTCCTCAGCTCTGATGTGAACGCGAGACCTATGATTTGATTTTATGAACCGCTAAGAATAGTTTTTTTTAGACTGAAAACAACCGCGTCATGGACATTAGTTGCCACATGGAGCTGCTCAGTCTCCGTTCGGCCTTTAGAACTCTTAATATTAGACATTTTTGAAATCTCTACGGCGAAAATGAATGAGAAATCTACTTCTGGAACTTCGAGGTGGGCGGGACTGTTGAGCTCCAACGGTCAGCCTTTGTTACGCTCCGAGTGACAGGTGGATTTGACCAATCGGAGTGAAGTTTGAACTCTCAAAATGCAGCAGATCGCTGTAGTTTCCTCCCATACAGTATTCATATAATTGTCATGGCTTTGTTTGGCATATTCTCCAGCCCAAAACTCCAAAAATACATTTTATCTGCAGATTTATCAACGTGTCCAGGTGATAATAAGTAAATCATTTAAAAATATGATATAACGCAATAAAAAATGGATGGTATTGCACTAAAAGGCCTGATTTCGAACCCATTTTGCACTTTTTCCTCAGTCTTAGCTATACAAAGTGACTGGGAATCAATTGTCTGACAGCCTGGTTAGCACTCCCGACCCAAAGCCCTAATATCGTAATAAATAAACATTTGCTAGCGTGTCCGCCAGTGTAAAGTGGCAGTTGTGTAGCAGAACTGGGTTGGGGGGGGGGAACAAGTGTACATGTTGCATAGGAAATGACTTTCCGTCTCAGTTTTCAGCATTAGCGTCACACTGCGCGATAAACGGCGCATTTGCAATTTAAATCAAGTGCAGCCCATTTAAACTGACGACTAATTACAGTTTTATAATGAGCCCTTAATAGGATTTTTGCAGAACACACCCTTATTGTTACTGTAATTAAATCATTTTATTTCATTTTTGTAGCTTTTTCAAATCTCTTATCGCCCCCAATTGTGTGTGTCTTTGTCAAACAATTCTCAGTTTGAAATGCAGTAGGAAAATATTAGCTTCATGTTTTGCAAATTAAATAATGACGTGAAAATGAAAGACGATCTAAATGTCAAAATAGTGTGAATGGAATGAGGTTGTGTTGCGTTTGGTAGGGCATCTGGACTATCTGGTTGCCTGTGGGGGTTGAAACACTCGCTCAAAACAAAACAGAGGTCGTAAGTTCTCGTTTTAACCCTTCACCCGGCGTAAAGACGATGAATTATGCTCGTACAAAGATGTCATTTGCATACAAAACGTGGGTTTCCATATAAAAGAATAGCAGCACACTGAACCGGAGGGAAACGCTGACGGAGTTTGTGCTTCGTTGTCAATCATCGGCGACCGTGTCAAAAAGAATCATCGACGTGCCAGTCCAATAGCGTCTGAGATATGGGGGTTACATACAACATGCGTCTGTAAACATAGCAACAGTTCATAAAGAAGGTTTAGAGGAGCTTTGTTAGAACATTGTTTTCTCTGTGGCTTTGGGTCAGTTTCTGAAGAGTGGGAAGTGTTTTAAGTGGAAAAGCGCTATATAAATACACTGTAATAATAAAAATAATAATAGTAATAATAATAATAATAATAATAATAATAATAATAATGAATAATAATAATAATAATAATAATAATAATAATAATAATAATAATGATAATAACAATTATAATAATCATCATCATCATCATTATCATAATTTTATAATTTACATGTTGGATTAACATGCTGATTAATGTGCACTGTCCCATATAAGATCAAATAAAATAAAAAACAATACAAAATTAAATAAAAACAATAAAAATGAATTAAAAACAATAAAATAAAATAGAATAGAATAAATTTTTTTTTTAAAAAAAACAAGATAAAATAAAAAACAATAAAACATTAAATTAAAAACAAAAAAAATACATTAAAAACAATAAAATAAAAATAGAATAGAATAAAAAAAAAGATAAAATAAAAAACAATAAAACATTAAATTAACAACAATAAAAATAAATTAAAAACAATAAAATAAAAATAGAATAGAATCAATAATAGTAATTTTTAGCTCAAATCACAGTTAAAGCTGGGGTACCTACTCTGATACAGGTTTTTGGTGGCCCTTTTGCAGTCCACCAAATTTGAATGGATCGATATTAAAATGGAATATGATGAAATAGAGACACGACGTCAGAGGGACACTGGGGAGGAAAAGTGACCACAAATTCATCAGCATTTACATGTTTGTTTGTTTGTTTTGTCATGAGAAACGCGCTTATGCAAAGGGGAGTTTGGGGAATGGGCTGGTCGTTCAGCGCGTTCAGTGCCACCTGTACTTCATGTAACTGAGGGGGCTTTGGGATCGACCCTCACTGCCTCAGATCCACCTGTAGATGGACGTAATGGGCACATCTGCACTGGTGAGTATGTTCTGCTACACGATCTCCCAGTGGTCGTGGCCCTACAACATTTGCTTAGTTTGTCGTATTCCACGAGTCGGTCTTGCTGAAATAGGTTTCGGGATGGAAGCGTGTTGACTGCGCGGTGGCGTTTTTACCCCGTTTCGCGTTCGCCGTCTGAAAAAGCTGTGCCAAAGCCGTGCACGCGCTCAAAGACTCATAAATGTGAAGACGAGCGAAGGGTTTGTGACAGCTGCGGATGACTTAGAGCTGCAGGAAACTTTAAAACGACTCACTTCCTCCTTCCACGATTTGAAAACCATGGGTACCCCAGCGTTAAGAACTAACACTATAGTAACATGTAGAAGAGAGAGACATCAACGCCAACCGAGAGTCAAATAAAGTTGTAAATGTAAATATAGCGATGTCATAATCATGGAAAGTTTTATCCGTTGATGATAGAGTTTTGTTTTGGAGAAACTGAGGCTCAGGCATCTGTTCAAGACGCTTAAACTATTTTGTTGGTTTCAAATCCTGACCCAAAGCATTCAAGAAGAATTTGAAGTGTAAACATCACACCTGAAGTCCATCAGCAGAAACGTGGGTAAAATCCTTGAATATAAAAAAAACTCCAGATCAGGGAAAAGGCGCCTAAAACGTATCGCACCCCGATTTAGGCCACGACGAGACTGACAGGCAAGGTCAAAGGTCAAAGTTCACACACCCCGGACACAGATGAGAAACGGCACAGACGCCACCGCACGACCAAAACAGTCACCGCCTCGGGAGTCCGCCGCAGGAAAGACTCCGCGGCCCCAGACAGAACCTAGACCGGGCCGAAGGTCTCGAACAGACTTTTGGACCTTTCTGCATCCTTGTCTCCTTCACTTGAAACCTCGATTTGAATCCGGACTTGCTCGTTCTGATTGCATATTTTGTTGCAGCAGCTAAAAAAAAGCAGAGGGAACTACAAAGAGTATAATATTGCTCTGTTTTAGTGCAGCCAACATGAAAACGATGACTGCCATGAAGCACTTTCTACATCTCGATCCTTTGGAGTGAAGTCAGTATTGTCATGGTTGAGGCATGGGTGAAATACAGACCATCACTACAGCTTTAAGTACATTTGTTCTCTCGGGATGCAGCTCCAGATTCTTCTCCACAGCTGGAGTCAGGACTGTGGTCAGGAGGGATGGCCTTCTGTGCAAAAAGGCCTCATCTGGCCCCAAAATATAATCCAGTGAGGACCTTCTTGCTGGCAGGTGAGAGTAGGGACGCCAGCCTTAAAATAAGGTCCCTCATTTGGACAAATCCATGTTCCTTACTAAACTGATGGACACAACGCTTTGGCCAAATGATTGTGTAAAACCAGAGCATTGGGTTCTGGGGCTGAACTGGGAAACCACTGCTGATGAACATGTGATCAGTCAAAAACGGCCAATGAAAAAGGGCTAAGAATCTACCAAGGCCACTTTATTTGTAGCTTGCTGCTGTCAGTGAGCACATGACGATTAGACGTGCTAATAGTGCGCCAAACTGTAGGGAAAGTGTGTCGACATTTATTTGGAGAAGACCACAAGAAACCATGAAGATGCCGTTGGATCGCCGCAGTGGGCCGATTCCGTTTTCCAAGAGTAGGCAACGCTAGGGGAGAGTGCTAATCCCTCAGGACGTAATGGCGGTAATGATGGCGCTGAAGGCTTGTCACGCCGTTTTAGAAGACAAACATGTCCTGAGTTTCAAGCTGTGGTGTAACAATCCACTATATCTGTCCAATCAGGAAGGAATCATCGTATGAATACTGTGAATTTGCTCTGAAAATAAACCCTCTCCTTTCCCCACGTCGTTCACAAAGCAGCATTAGGTGATGGACCGACGAAGAACTTACAAGTCATCAAAGTATCGAGCAAAGAAGGAGTCAAGGATGCAAAACAGTCCTACAAAAGAGACCTCCCCCCGTCTGGAAGCAGCGCCTCAGCGAGTTAGCATCCTGCGTTAGCGTCCCCGTTGTGTTAGCTTTTCTGCGCTAGCGTCCCCCCGGTCGTGTTGAGCTCGGTCTGTCGGCGCGCGCTCGCTCGGCCCCGGGTCAGATCTGCGTGTGGTGGTGCGTGTGTCCGGTGGGGGGCGTGTAAGGCGGGGGGGCCGGGTTGGGCTTGATGCCTCGGCTCTTCATGTACGAGATGAACTGGTCCGGGATCTCGGCCAGGACGTCCTTCGCCAGCCGCGCCATGCTCAAGACGTGGTTCCCCGTTCGGTCCATGTAGTCTCTGAACGGGACGAACTGAGGCATAGAGAGGGCAAAGGTACACTACTGATTATAATAATACTCAAGTAGAAGTACATGTAGTGGGCCGAGGGTAACAAAGTATTAATGTGAAGTTAAATAAATAAATGTGCAGTTTAAAGCTTGAAATGCAAAAATACCACAAACAACGAGTTCCTTTGGTTTAACTGTACCAGAATAAAGTTGCTCAAAATTTGAATTCTTAATTTGTTTTCTTCTGCAGATGTTTTTAGTTCCTTGGCAACGCTGACTAAGAACAGAAGAGCCGTAACACAGTGTATTTGAGAGACGCGCTAATGTCAAACACCAGCGCGCGCCGGCGTGTTCTGATTGCCGCGTTGTCGTGGGTTACAGTGCGAGGCTGTCGTCACCTGAACGATGTCCCGCTCCGCGAGTCGCCCCCTGGAGGACACTCTGATGTCGTCTCCATCCAGTTCCACCATCGCTGAAATGCAGAAGGTCACGAGATCAACACGCGGGATCATCCGGACACTGCGCCATACACCTCTCAACACAAGAGGGCGACTTATTGACTTGGATCTGAAGCCTTGAGGACCAGGATGAGAGCTTTCGTTCAAATAAAACGTATTTCTGTTGCTAATCCAAAAACAAACAGTCCTAAACTTTTCACACTTGCAGTTTGTACATTTCAGTCCAAATAAGAAGAAATTATACATATTCCACCCACTTTTAAGTCTGACTGCTACTGAGCCGCACTTCTGTTGTGATCTGCTTTAGCAGTAAAGTGGGAACGCCGTTCGTTTCCATGGAGAACTGAACTAAAGTAAGTTACTATGTGCAGAATGTTCATGTTCATTTTCAAAACCCTGTGTCTGGGACGTAAAACTCCAGAAACAGAAATCTTAACGTTCCATTTGCCTGGTGCCATTCCAGGAGTTAGCGCTAATGCATTTTCGATGGGAGCGTTAGCGTTAGCCTCCAAGCAACCACAGACTATGAAAAACCGGCGACGGAAACGACTTGACCGCACGAGAGTAACACCAGAGCAGAGTTACCACGCGCAACTGTTTGTGTATTCCTATAAAGAAAGAAAAAACATTTAAAAAATAGTCCGTTCTCTGACAGTGTATTTTTACAAGAGAGCTGCAGGGGGAGCTCTCTTTTTTGGTTTAATCTAATATTATTCTGCGATAGAACGTTCAAACAGGCTGCGAGCACCTTAGGGATTTTCCAGGTCACAATATAATCGTAAGAACCCAAAAAGTAATAATCATGACAATTTTAGAGGCAAAATTAAGGTTTTTTTTGTTCAAAATACAGCCCAAAAATAGACCTAAATGTAAAGAACTTAATTTTATCTGGCAGTTTTTGTCAAATTTAACTTTACTTTGTCTTTCAGAAAGTGACATTTCGTGAAGCCGGTCACAAAACTTGAGGAACAGTCACATGTCAGATTTCACAGTCTCAATAATCGTGAATAATCGTTAAATCGTGATGTCGCTTTTTCACAATAATCGTAACGCTAACATTTGACACTGTGACCATCCCCTAAACACGTCGCTCCTGGAAAAGGTCTACAGATGGACCACTTTGGACTCAGTAACGACGGGGTTAATAACGACAGACTTTTACAAAAATGGAAATGTTCTATTTTTTTAAAATTCATTGTTTGACATTAAACATTCGCACATTTAGCGGACATCGGCGCAAACGGTCCATGTTTCGTGACTTGCTGCTCTTGTTTTTTCTCTCTCTTGCTCTCAGTGTCGTCTTTGCTGTTTGTCTCGTGAAAAACTCATTGAAATAGAAAACAGCTTTTGCGCGTGTATCGTATTATTTTTCCAGAAAAAAGGGATGGTAGCGGCACGTGCGGCGACTTCGTGAACAATGTGGATAAGTACATTAAGCGGCGCGAACTCTACGTGACACGCTGATTAAACTGCAGAGAGTGACAGTAATAACCTCGCCCGCGTGTCGTCGTGGCGTAAATTCAGCTTTAAAAACGCTCTATAGGATTCTGTTAGTACCAGTGATGCTCGCTGTAATCATCTAATATACGCCTCCTGTACTGCAGCTCGTGTGCAATTGGAAATCAGCCGCGCTCAGAAGAACTACAAACCGCTCATTAACCTCCCGTTCCGCGTATAGATCCACCCCCGCGGCCAACGGGGAGCGACGGCGGTTAGAGCGGCGGCAACGCGAACGTGTGAGAAGGGCGAGCGGGCCCGGTGATTAGCCCGCATTTGATACGTTCCGAGAAAATGAGCATATTTTGCGCTGTTTTGGCTTTTGAGGCAAACGTAACGAGAAATCTTTGTTCGAGCTGCACCTCAGGATGTGGCTTTGTTTCCTTTTTATTTCCATCTTTTGGATTGTCAAACGTTTATTCAAGTTTTAACCCCAAACAATCAAGTGAAATTTGAATTTTTTTTTATGCCAATTTCGTTTAATTTGGTTAATATGCTATCATCTTTATGTAAATATTTGTGTCCTATTTTATTATTATTTAATTATTATATTGTTAGTGTTATTGAATTATGTATTGCGCTAGTTAATCTATTTTATTATGTATTTGATTACTTACTTCAATTGTTTATTATTATTATTATTATTATTATTATTATTATTATTATTATCATTATCATTATTATTATTATTATATTATCATTGTTATTATTATTATTATTATTATTATTATCATTATTATTATTTTTTTTAAATTATTATTATTATTATTATTATTATTATCATTATTATTATGATTATTATTATTATTATTATTATTATTTGTATGATTATGATTATTATGATTATTATTATTATTATTTGTATTATTATGATTATGATTATTATGATTATTATGATTATTATTATTATTATGTTTTTTAATGTAAGAATTTCAAATCTTTCTACATTTTTCAGGTTTATATGTCCCAAATATGTGCAATTTGGTCCGTTTTTACACATAAAATGCCTTATTCGTGAGTGAAAACGTGTGATACAAGATTGTTTTCTTACATTTAAGTGAGTAAAGTTTCAAATCTCCACATTTAAGATTCCTCTGCCATGTCTCAACCTAAAACGTTCGGTTATTGCTTGTACATGAACTAGAATATGCATCTGTCTGCTGTTTCTACGTAATAAAAGCAGAATCCCTTTGGTCCAGTTCTGGTTCTGGTTTGGGCCGTGCAGAGAACACATTGCACTTAAACTCGTCCATAAAACTGTAGAAATGTTACCGTCGAACTCGGCCTGTCCCACTCCTACGATGATGATGGACATGGGCAGTTTGGCAGCCTGCGAAGAGAAAGAAGCGAACGATATTAACAAGAATGAAGACAAAATGAAGAAAACAGGTCGGAATGAAAAGAAAATGTGCCCTTCTTACGCCAGGAGCACAGAAACACAAAATAAGGACGCATTTAAAGACGCGCAGTGGATATTTTCCGGGGTGAAGATAAATAAGTGCATTTCCGTATTTTGAAATATTCCAGGCAAAGCAATAACATAAGTCTATTTAAATATCTTATTAAACGCGTACTTTTTTCAAGCATAGTTTATATTTTACCATCTTTATTCATTATTCCTCGTTTCATGTCGCGCCTTTTGTTCTAACAACAGCAATAAAAGAACCTGGTTATTAGTTTGGTGATTTCAAACGGCTCCAGAGTTTTGAACCAAGCTGTTTTATGATTTAATTTGAGATATAAATACTCTGGGAGGTTTGGTCTTCCGGAGATAATTGTAGACGTAAATTATCAAAGAATTTTATTCCATTAAAATCTGGGCCTAAAGTTTTTTTAATAAAAATAAAGTAAATTAAATAGATAAAATAGATCAAATGAATAAAATTAATAAAATTAATAAAATTAATAAAATTAATAAAATGAATAAACAAAAATAATAATAAAATAAAATAGAATAGAATAAAAAAAAAAAAAAAAAAAAAAAAAAAAAATGAATAGATAGAAAAAGAATTTGAATTGAAAGGATATTATTTTTAATAGTTGTATGTTCCTAAAGTCGTGGTTTTCACAAATTGCATCTAAATTAAATAGATCAAATAGATCAAATGCCATCAAATAGTAATATAAAATAAATAAAATAGAATAAAATGAAGTAAAATAAATAAAATAAATAAGCATAAATTAAAATAAATAAAATAAATAAAATAAATAAAATAATAAATAAAAATAAATAAAAATAAAATAAATAAATAAATAATAAAACTAAATAAAATAAATATAAAATAGAATAAAATAAAATTAAAAAAATTAAAAAAATTGAAAAAAAAATAAAATAAATAGAATTTAAATAAATATAAAATAGAAATATAAATTAAATTAAATTAAATAAATTAAAATAATATTAAATGTTAATTAAATTCAAATTAAATTAAATATTTTTTTAAAAAATAGAATAGAATACAATAGAATAGAAAATAATTTGAATAGAATTGAATTTGAATTGAAAAACTGTCCAAAATAATGACACCCACTGATATTATTTAATAGTTTATGTCTCTAAAGATCTCGGATGTCACCAATCGCCATTCTAAATTAAATAGATAAATAAAATTTAAATAAAATAAATAAAATAAATAAAATAAATAAAATAAATAAAATAAATAAAATAAATAAAATAAATAAACAAAAATAAAATAAATAAACAAAAATAAAATAAAATAGAATAGAATAGAATAGAATAGAATTGAATTGAATTTAATTTAATAGAATTGAAAAACTGTCAAAAATAGTTACACCCACTGATATTATTTAATAGTTTATGTTCCTAAAGTCGGGTGTCACAAATGGCATCTTGAGTCGTTCACAGTGAGAAAGTGAGACAGAGACAATCTGCGTCTCGAAGTGCACCAGAGGAACGCCGCCATGGACTGGACTTTATCTCCTTATTTCTCTTCCTTTTAGTCACTTTTACAAACACAGAACCCCCCACCAGCCCGCAGCCTCAAAAAGGAGGATAAAAAGGTGCAGTGGACACCCGGCTTTAGGCGCGTTCACGCTCCATTTCCATATTTAAACAGAACAAAGCGTCTCGAAAAACGTCGAGCACAAACGAGCCTCAGGACGAACTTCTCTGAATCTCTGGCTCAGAAAACTGACGCTTGGATTTAAGACCAAAGGTTGTTCACAGAAGAAGGAAAGTAGGACTGACTTAACCTGGAAAAAGACATACAATGAGGCAGAAGCCCCCTGAGAACTTTGGAGGGGAAAGAAGAAGGAGAAGGAGAAGAAGGAGAAGGAGAAGAAGAAGAAGAAGAAGAAGAAGAAGAAGAAGAGTGGCTTTAGTGAGAGGAGGTTCTGAATAACAAAAACACAGATCACCTCCTCTGACGTCCAACCAGCTCATCATCTAGACACGTAAAGACTTTGGGATGTCACACTTTCAGCACGCTGACTTTAGGGTCTCGCTTTTCCCGGACCCCAAGAGTGTCTGCATTATTTCACCGAGACACAAGGCGTTACCGTGAAACCCGAGTGGGACCACATCAGGGGGGAGCATCAGGAGCAGCTTCTGTCGGGCTGTCCTCCCACGCTGTCATCTCTGTCCTATCATCTCTGTCCTATCATCTCTGTCCTATCATCTCTGTCTCATCTCTCTCTCATCTCTGTCTCTTTTGTCTCTTCTCAGTCTCTTCGCTCTCTGTTCTCTGTCCCTTCTCTCTCATCCCGGTATCTTCTCTCTCATATCTATCTCTTCTCTGTCTCTTCTGTCTCTTCTCTGTCTCTTCTGTCTCTTCTCTTCTCTCTCTCATCTCTTTCTCTTCTCTCTCTCATCTCTTTCTCTTCTCTGTCTCTTCTGTCTCTTCTCTGTCTTTTCTCTCTCTCATCTCTCTCTCATCTCTTTCTCTTCTCGCTCTCATCTCTTTCTCTTCTTTGTCTCTTCTCTGTCTCTTCTCTGTCTCTTCTCGCTCTCATCCCTTTCTCTTCTCTGTCTCTTCTCTGTCTCTTCTCTGTCTCTTCTCGCTCTCATCTCTTTCTCTTCTCTGTCTCTTCTCCGTCTCTTCTCGCTCTCATCTCTTTCTCTTCTCTTTCTCTTCTCTGTCTCTTCTCTGTCTCTTCTCTGTCTCTTCTCTGTCTCTTCTCTGTCTCTTCTCTGTCTCTTCTCTGTCTCTTCTCTGTCGCTCCTCATCTCGGTTTCCTCTTTCTTTTCCTTTTCTTTGCTTTTTTTTTCCATTCATTTCGGGTTTTTCTCTTTCTTTCTTCTGTCATCTTTTTTTTTTGTGCTTGTCCCTCTCCCTCTCATTTGTCTGTCTCTTTCTCTCTCTCTCTCTCCCCCCCGCTGCACATATATATTATTTTTATGAACTTTACTGACGTAAATGATTAGCTTTTAAAGTCCTTTCTCTCTCTCTCTCTCTTCCACTTTTCCCTCATCTTGTTCCTACACTCTGCTCACTATTATTTCCATACTTTTTCTCTTCCCTCCCCCGCCTCTCTCTCTCTCCCCCTCTCTCAACCTGCAACTGCGTGTCGCTGTCTTTTTCCCTCTTCCTTACCCATTGTTTCACGTCCCTTATATCTCTTCCTTTCTTCCTGCCAATGTTCGACGCTCATCTTGCTCTGCCCATCCGTCTTCTCTCTCTCTTTCCTCTCTCTCTCTCTCTCTCTCTCCCCTCTCTCAAACCTCACTGCGTCGCTGTCTTTTCCCTCTCTTACCCATGTTTCACTCCTAATCTCTTCCTTTCTTCCTGCACATGTTTCACGCTCATCTTCTCTCCCCTCCTCCTCCTCCTCCTCCTCCTCCTCCTCTCTCTTTCTCTCTCTCTCTCTCTCGTTCCTATATGTGCTGTTGATTCACACGTTTAAACATCAAACATGCACCAAAAACACCCGTGCCCCCCCTCCTCCCCTCTGTCCCCCGACGGGAAACAGAAACAAGGCTCTCCATCTGCGTTTCGACCTTAAAGACGACATATGATGCTTTGTGCTGCTATAATATTATATTTTATAACCTAGCTATAATATTATAATCTTGGGCTCTCAACCAACAATTATAATTAGGCTATATATTTTGTCCACTGCTATTTCCCTGTGTTTTACTATGGGAATATAGTGCATTAAGACACATTTTGAAAGGCATTTTATTGCATTTTGGGCTGTTTTTACTGGCCCCGCCCCCTTCTACCGATCCCTGAAAGAAATCAAATGTTTAGAGCAAAGTGCAGAGCAAAGATCAGGACCTATTTTCTTTATTTGCGCTGGTGAATCCCACGTGCGTCACAGATTAAGAAAGTGGGCGTGTCGTCTCGAACGCAAGAGGATAAATCGTGCTCAAAGGCGCATGAGTCACTCTAAATACAGCTCGTAAAAGAAAAGGGAAAACAAACATGGTTAAAAGCGCTTAAAAGTCCATTTGGCAGAACGTTTCTTCCTCAAACAGGCAATGATTGAAGAAGTTAGTGATTAGAAGGATCGATTTGTGTGGGAAAATATCTCTCGCAGCGCCTGGACCCCGGCGAAGAGGGGGAGATGGATCGGCCCGGGGGGGAAAAATCCATATTGGACCATTCTTGGAGGTCTGCCCCCCAAAAAGTTCAATTATCACCAATTTTGCCGAGCGTTTAAAGCGAGGCACGACAGTCTTAAGTTATTATTATTATTTTTTTTTTCTGTTTGCTCTGCGTGGAACACTGTCAGTTCAAAGGCCGAGATGCACTCATGAAGACGACCTACACACTCCAAACTGTACAATCTACAATCATACAACAAGATTTTCACTCCAAAAAATGAGGCAAAAGTAGATACTAATAGTAATAATAATAATAGTAATACTAAGACACACAATCCTCTCCGTGCATGTTTTGTATCTGTAATTTTTTGTCAATAATATAAACTAAGACATTTAAAGCTGGCTCTTTCCATTTTTCACATTTATATGTATCTAAATATGTGCAATTTTGGCAGTCTTTACACATAAAAAGCCTTATTTTTATATGAAATTGACTGTACATGATGAAAAATGTATAATAATCCTTAAGGTTTCCAATGAACAGGTTATTTTCCTCTCCACCGGCAGTGTCTCGCCTGAAGTTAGCACCAAAGTAACTGAAACCTCATCAAAACGCTGATGAATTCACCTCTTCCTCCTCCTCCTCCTCCTCCTCACTCCCACACGGCGCCTCCTCGCGAAAAACAAAGCGAGCGCACTCAAACAGAACGGCGAACGCGCGCTGGGTGGGTCCGGGACGCTCCTCTGCGCAGATAAAAGCCGGGACATGAAGGCTTGTCTGAGGAAGAGGAGGAGGGAGATGGAGGAGGCGGAGGAGGAGGAGGAGGAGGAGGAGGAGGGGACGTGGATCTGCGGCGGCGGTGTAGGCAGAACAGAAGGAGCGTTTAAGAAGCGGCGTGTGATGTCAGGAGAGAGACTGACAGGTGCAGAGCATGCAATCACACGGACAGAACGGGACGGAAGACGGAGGCTCGCGGCAGTCAAGATATCAGACGTAACTCGGCACAGTATTACGTTTTAGTTACGGTTTTTTTTTGAGAAGAATGTCAACGGTTTGGCAACAGAGCCGTGCCAAAAAAAAGCAATCAAAAGTTTGGTCGATCTCGATGATAAATAAGCATTTTGACAGAGAGCAACGGAAGGGAAAATAACCTGATATGGTTTCTCCCGGTTATCGGTCTCATGGCCACTTGACGATTATGCACAAGTACTGATGGATGTGTTGTCACGGTTATTAGTTTAGTCTATAATCGTGATGATTCGGGTCACAGTAAAGGAATAAAAAAAGAACAAAAAAAGCACAAAAATGAACAAAGAGGAACAAAAAGAGAACAAAAAAAGCACAAAAAACCTCCAATAAAGAACAAAAAAGAACAAAAAGAGATTAAAAAAGCACAAAAAAACCCCAATAAAGAACAAAAAAGAACAAAGAGATAAAAAAGCACAAAAAAACCCAATAAAGAACAAAAAAGAACAAAAAGAGATTAAAAAAAAGCACAAAAACCCCTAATATAGAAAAAAAAGAACAAAAAGAGATTTAAAAAAGCACAAAAAAAACCTAATAAAGAACAAAAAAGAACAAAAGAGATAAAAAAGCACAACAATCCTAATAAAGAACAAAAAAGAACAAAAAGAGATTTTAAAAAAGCACAAAAACCTCCAATAAAGAACAAAAAAGAACAAAAATAATAATAACCATTATTATTTTAAAAGCAAAGTTTTTCAATTTAATCTGGGCTCCAAAAATGCACATCTAAACATGCTTTTCAAGTGGCTGTTTATGTCACAATAACAAACAATAACAACAATAACAAACAATAACAATAACGAAAAGAAAATGAAGGACTTCCCTTTTGGTTTGCTATGTGTCAATAATTATGAATAATTATTATACGGGCAATTTATTACAAATGTATTTACTAATTTATTCCTAAATATGGCATTTTAATGATTTTAGCGCTTTGTATTACGTAATGTACAAATTGTGCCGCACAAACACATGTTGCTTGTTTTCTTTCTAGTCAAATATTATTCAATTGAACCTTTTTTTGAATCCTGAAATCATTCCAATGGGTGCTCGCGTCCCAGTGGTTGAGAAACACTGATGTAGAAGTAGAAGTACAAGTATAAACATCATCTTTACGAGTGAAAAGACAGAAGAAACTGTCCAGTCGCCCATTTAAACCCTCTTTAACAACCCACAGCATCTGACAAAAACCCGGGCGATGGATGTGAACGCCGGACTCCATTTCCCAGAAGGCCGAGCAGCAGGCAAGATCTTAAAAGGAAGGTGTGGCTGTTCTGTACGTCTCACTAACAGTCGCAAATTCCCTTTAAACCCAGTCTGCTGAGTTCAGAGCGGAGCCGGAGGAGGAGAAGCTGCCGACGGGCCCAGAGTTTACCGGCAAAACAAAAGCGGGATGTAAAACGGGTCACAAGGGACGAAGCGAGAATCTGTGCCTTATTTCCCCCCGAAAAAAAGAACGCTCTTTTCACAGTCGTATCACTCACTTCACATTTGAATAACAGGGAGGCAAAACTCGGCCCCTGAGGAGCGGAAAACGTAAAGAACCTTGAGCGATTTTAAAAACACTGTTGGCATTTTGTACAATAACATTTGCACTTAAATGACTCCAAATACATGTACTGAAGTGTAAATTAATAAATAATAGCAGCTCGAAACAATATTACTCAAGTATAAAGTAGCGTGTCAAAAAAAGAGTAAACATATTTGTGGAAATGACAGGTTTCTTGACGCAGACCTGATTTATAATTTGAGGTTTTCATAGTTGGAAGGTCAAAACATTATATGATGCACAAATTCTTATATTTTCATAGGTTCGACACAAAAATGAGAAAAATTTGAATAAAATCTGAAAGAGCCGAAAAGAAACACAAACGTTCAAATCATTTATCCACATTTTCTGTTTGCCTCAATGAAGATGTTTATGCTTCGCCCGTGACCTTCCAAAATATGCCTTTAAATGTATCTCCATGGAGACAAGCGGGTGTCAGCACCAGGTCGAGTTACAAGTTAGATCTGTGGAGAGGCGAGCGCTCTCACAATCACACACACACACACACACACACACACATGCTTTCCCAGGTATTTTTGAGCCAGTATGCATCCATAATAAGATAAATGCATGACAGAAACGCTGAAGGGCATATGGTGGAACATCTGGGAAAAGCAACAACATCTCCATGGAGACGAGCAGGTGTTACACAGTGCACCTTTAGAGCAGAACTGTGTAACATTTTTGCCTTGTTGAACGCCTTTGTAAGTCCCTGTGGTGGCTAAATATGTGTTTCCGGGGCGCTTGACGTGTCCGTCGTCGCCCCCTGCTGTCTCGGGGCGGAAAACCAGCTCAGGACAACCCTCCTGAGAAACCCTGGCCCTTTTCTAAATATTTGGCGATGTGAAATGTTTTTGTATGTGATTACACTGGGCTTTTATGATAAAGAAAGAAAGAACATACTTTACATTTGCATATTCACCACATTCAAAAACTTGGGACTTAACCCAACACTAAACCTGGACTAGACCAGGACCAAACCAACAATGCAACTGACTCGCACCTCTGAAAAGGTCTCACTGGCCAGAAATATCTACTGCAGTGAAAACAACTCGGATTAAGCTTTGACTCGTCAAGCCAAATAACTCAACGGATCCTTTTCTGTGTTGTCACCTCGAGCAACCCCGCTCAAAACCCGTGAAAAGTTTGTGTATTTTGGACCAACTTTGGCAGTTACAGCGTCTTGTTTGTGAATGTGCGTCGAGGTAATCAGCCCATCTGCAGCGCTGGGAAAAGGGGGAAAAAAAACCACCAAAAAAAACTGTCTCCAGCAATTTCTCCAAATATGAAACGATGATGTAAGCGTAGACAACAGGCGCGTTAGTTTGAGAGGAGGATAAGTGCGCCGCGGCCCAGACAAAAACACTAGAAAAGTGGAGTAATTAGAGAGAAGAGGAGAGAAGAAGGCCGCGGACAAATGCACTAAATCGGATTTTTATGCAAAGATATATGAACTTAGAGTGGTGGATTTGAGCGTTTGAATTTAATTAAATTGGGTGACTAAAGCACTGCACTCACCAATCTGGAAAAAGAGTAGTTAAAATGATGTCAATGTAATTAAAAAGTACCCGGATGTAAAGGTTTAATTAAAGTGCAGTCACTTTTACTGCAGTACTTTTTATAGTTTTACTCCTACTTTGTGTTCCTTGCACCGCTCCTTCAGATATGATATTGTTTGGTCATTTTCATGGTCTGTCCTTCGAAAAATACCCGTTTTTTGTGCATGATTTAATGTGTTGTTCTTGCAATTACATTAGTAAAATCAGAAGAAATGTTAGTTCTTAAATGGTGAAAACGTCATTATCTGTTCAGACATAATTCTGCTCTACAAAACCCTTCATGGTCTTCTCCACCTCCATTAGAAGGAGTTCACACTGTTCAAGGAAAATACAAATACAGTTCAGGGTCAGGGTCAGAGTCAGGGTCAGGGTCAGGGTCAGGGTCGGGGTCAGGGTTGAGGTTTAGGACAGGGTCAGGGTCAGGGTCAGGGTTAGGGTCAGGGTCAGGGTCAGGGTCAGGGGTCAGGTTTGGAGGTTTAGGACAGGGTCAGGGTCAGGGTCGGGGTTGAGGTTTAGGACAGGGTCAGGGTCAGGGTCAGGGTCGGGGTCAGGGTTGAGGTTTTAGGACAGGGTAGGGTTCAGGGTCAGGGTCGGGGTCAGGGTTGAGGTTTAGGACAGGGTCAGGGTCAGGGTCGGGGTTGAGGTTTAGGACAGGGTCAGGGTCAGGGTCAGGGTCAGGGTCAGGGTCGGGGTCAGGGTTGAGGTTTGGACAGGGTCAGGGTCAGGGTCCGGGGTCAGGGTTGAGGTTTAGGACAGGGTCAGGGTCAGGGTCAGGGTGTTAGGGTCAGGGTCAGGGTCAGGGTCAGGGTCGGGGTCGGGGTCAGGGTTGAGGTTCAGGGTCAGGGTCAGGGGGTCGGGGTCAGGGTAGGTTTAGGACAGGGTCAGGGTCAGGGTTAGGGTCAGAGTCAGGGTCAGGGTCAGGGTCAGGGTTGAGGTTTAGGACAGGGTCAGGGTCAGTCAGGGTCAGGGTCAGGGTCAGGGTAGGGTTAGGGTCAGGGGTCAGGGTTAGGGTCAGGATCAGGGTCAGAGTCAGGGTCAGAGTCAGGGTCAGGGTCAGAGTCAGGGTCAGGGTTGAGGTTTAGGACAGGGACAGGGTCAGGGTCAGGGTCAGGGTCGGGGTCAGGGTTGAGGTTTAGGACAGGGTCAGGGTCAGGGTCAGGGTCGGGGTCAGGGTTGAGGTTTAGGACAGGGTCAGGGTCAGGGTCGGGGTCAGGGTTGAGGTTTAGGAGTTTAGACAGGGTCGCTGACAGCTTGAGCACCTCTTTAATATTTCACATCTGCTCAAATGGAAACAGTGCTTGTTGAAAATAAACCTTGGACTTGACGTCGAGGAGTAAAAGCAAGTTTCTCACGTTGACGATGGCCTCTTTGGTCTGTGCCATGTCTGAGATCACTCCGTCGGTGATGATGAGGAGGACGAAGTACTGGGAGCCATCTTGGACTGCGGCAGCGTATCTGCAACAGACAACAAGAAACAACGTGTCATGGTTATCACACAGAACTTCATTGTAGTGTCATTGAATTGTAGTTGTTGTTCATAGTAAAATGTGGAATGTGATTGTGGTTAAATGCATTGAGTTTATGGTAAAAGCTCTGAAAGATATTTAGGCTCGTTTCAAAAGTCCAAAGGCTCATTTTCATACGTAAACAGTGCGTTTGAAGGACGTGACAGTAGCTTCTTTTATACTTCCAACTGTTCCGTGTTCAGCCGTGTTCAGCCGTGTTCAGCCGTGTTCAGCCGTGTTCAGCCGTGTTAGACCTGTGAATCCTGCGTTTTTGCGACGGACGCGGCGCGACGGGGACTTGGAGCAAAGAATGGTCTTCACTAAACTCTGCTCACCTCTGAAGTATCTGCAGGACCCGGACAAGCCGCCGAGCCGATCGCCTCCGTTTTTGGGCTTTGTAAAGTAAATACACCAAAGCCATTCTCTTAACCTGAAGTGCGCATGTGCTTTCGCCGCCTCGGCCGCGCCTCTGCCGCGCCTCTGCCGCGCCTCTGCCGCGCCTCTGCCGCGCCTCTGCCGGCCTCTGCCGCGCATCTGCTGCGGAGAGTTTATTTTTTGGCGGCGCGTCCAGGCGGCGCGTCCAGGCGGCGCGTCCAGGCGGCGCGTCCAGGCGGCGCGGCCAGGCGGCGCGGCCAGGGCGGCGCGGCCAGGGCGGCGCGGCCAGGGCGGCGGCTGCCTTCAAATGTACAGGCGGCCAATTTCTGCAGCCAGCGCGATTTTGGCCGCCGCGGTGTGAACGCGCCTTTATGCTGCTTTCATGTGCTCGACAGTTTGGACGGGAATTTTCTGCAACTACAAAAACAAAAGTCGTTTTTTAGATCAAGAGCCAAGAAAATGAATTGAAAGAAAAGAGCTGTTTTGCTTTGTTCTGGCCACTTTAAAAAAAAGTTGAGCGTCCGCTGTTGTGTTCACCACTGCCCACAACGGTCAGCTCACGTACAACGCCATTATTACACACCCATAAACTGTGACCACAAACGGACCACAAACAGACCACAAACACACCACAAACGGACCGCAAACAGACCACAAACGGACCACAAACAAACCACAAACACACCACAAACGGACCGCAAACAGACCACAAACGGACCACAAACAAACCACAAACACACCACAAACGGACCACAAACGGACCACAAACACACCAACAAACGGACCACAAACACCACAAACGGCCCAGAGGACAGACATCTCCAACAAAGAGCATTAATGAGCCGTAATGACATCATACTTCTACTGTTTTGTAAAAGTTACACAGCACAGCTCATCACGTCCAACATCATGCTGTTAATGGCATCAGACACATCCGGACCCTCCACCAGAGAAGTTCCATAGTGTGCCTTTAAGTTGAGTTCAAGTTCATGTGGTGCATGGAACAGCTCTGGGGTTCTATTAATGAATATCAATGGTCTTTTTGGTTTAACGATCTTGGCAGTAGAAGAAATCAATGTTTCTGAGATGTTACACTAATCTCAAGACTAAAATGTGACACCCGGGCGCGGCCATTGTTGTTCTCGGTGAGCGTGACGACGCATCGAGCCTGTTTGACGGATGGAAACGTGACGGATGAAGCGTTCCGCCTGGTTTCACCTTTTCGTATGTTAAATAAGCACAGATTGTGTGTTTTTAGCAGTGCCACATCCACCAGAATTTGACTCCATTTCATGGAATCACAAAAGAGCATTTTCACGTTTGGGGGACGTGGGGGAAACGGACTTTTACCAGAGACACGAGCGGACAATGCGCATGTTTTATTTACCATGTTTTTGTATTTGGCCCGCTATAAATATTCAAACCACATGTTGTTTTATGGACTGATAAAACAAGTAGAAGCCGATTAAAAGTCTCCAAAAGTGGATATGAAAGTACATTATAGTTTATATTAATATACATGATGTGCAAAATGAGCCTTAATAAAGCAGGAGCAAAACCTAATTAATAATGTAACTACTTAATAAAGGGGCTAGATTATTATTTAAGTAGGTATTAAAACTGTTCACTATGAAATAAGTGTTTACTTTACTGAGGCTATTAAAAGTGTTGTTATTATAAATTGTAGGAGTAATAATAATAATAATAATAATAATAATAATAATAATAATAATAATAATAATAATAATAAAATAATAATAATAATAATAATAATATACTAATAATACTAATACTAATACTAATAATAAATAATAATAATAATAATAATAATAATAATAATAATAATAATAATAATAATAATAATAATAATAATAATAATAATAATCTGTGTAATCCTTCAGTCGTCCAGAAAAAAGGTAAATGGGAGAGACGCTTTTTAAAGAGCGAATCAGTTTTGACACTCATCCAAGAAGCTTCTTCAGTTCATCTGACAGACCGGCTGTGAAAGCTGCCTTATGTTTGTCTGAAGGGAAGAGCTAACTACAGTGAAACCAACACAAGCTTGTCAACAGTCAGGTCTCACACCTTAAGGCTTTGCGCTCCAGTTTCTTACATGAGAAAAATGCAACAATAACGAACAAAACAACACAGGACGAACAGAAGCCTCTATCTGTATCCGCCTCAAATGTAGAGCATAAATGAGCCTTTAGACTTAAATCATATTAAGGGCAGATGTGCAGCAAAAATAATCAGAATTGTAAAATGGTGATATTTCTTCTCACATGAATTGTCACTTAAATCTGATGCAGCATTATGCCCAGTGAGTGTTTAGTCCGTTTCATTTACACTTGTGTGTGTGATCCGACCTGGCGACGTGGTTGACGACTGGAGCGAAGTTGGTTGGTCCGTAGAGCTGGACCGTCTTCAGGCTCTGGTGGTAGGCCTCCAGGATGCCCTCGATCCCGTTGCAGTATGGGTTCTCCATGTTCCCGTTCTGGACAGCCACAAATCAATGTTTATGAGTCAAAAACAGTGATTCCCAAACTGCACAACCTACACTGAACGGATGGTTAGTGCTCGTACTATATATCTTTATTGATGTCAGTGTTACCAGGGGATTTTATTTTATTTATTTTATTTATTTTATTTATTTTATTTATTTTTTATTTATTTTATTTTTTTTATTTTATTTATTATTTATTTTAATAATAAATAATAATAATAATAATAATAATAATAATAATAATAATAATAATAATAATAATAAATAATAATAATATAATGTTGGTTGTTGTTGTTGTTGTTGTTGTTGTTGTTGTTGTTGTTGGTTGAAATAGACAATATGGCTAAATAGGCGTCAGTACATTTAGAAATAATCATGAAAAGTACTACAAATTATACAATATCTGAGAAAAATAAATGTTTACAAAAGTGAAGTAAATTCATGAACTTTACAACAACCTGACCTCCGTTTGTGGGCCAGACAGTAACAGCAGAAGGAGGTAATAATAATGTGTACACAAGTATATAAATATATGTTTACATGGACCCTGGAACTACGGCTGAGCTGTCATGGCTCCCAATAACACATCTGCAGACGTCCATGTGTAGTCGTAGCGACGTATGTAACAGTCGCTACGTTTTGCAGAGAACTCGGAGTGCGTTCAACGTTTGTCAGATCTTGTCCCAGTCTGCAGCGGGTCAAAGAAAGACGGGTTGAGAGACGCTCATTCATGTGATACTTTAACGCTAGCGCCAAAACTCTGCGGCTACGATTGCTAACAGAACTGTTAGACGTGTGTTTGGACATGTACCAACTAGCATTAGCAAAGTTTTAGTGCTAATGCTAATTCACTTTAGCTTTAGCGCCAAAACTCTGCAGCTACGATTGCAAACAAAACTATTAGACGTTTGTTTGGACATGTACCAACTATAGCTAGAAAGTTTTAGTGCTAAAGCTAACTCACTTCAGCGCCTAAACTCTGCAGCTACGATTGCTAACAGAACTGTTAGACGTGTGTTTGGACGTGTAGCAACTATAGCTACGAAGTTTTAGTGCTAATGCTAATTCACGTTAGCTTTAGCGCCAAAACTCTGCAGCTACGATTGCTAACGAAACTATTAGACGTTTGTTTGGACATGTACCAACTATAACTACAAAGTTTTAGTGCTAATGCTAACGTAACTAGACACGCCTGAACAACTCTCCTCGTTTGCACCTAATCGGTTCTTTGACCTGCTGCAGACCGGAACAAGACCGGAACAAGACCGGAACAAGACCGGAACAAGACCGGAACAAGACCGGAACAAGACCGGAACAAGACCGGAACAAGACCGGAACAAGACCGGAACAAGACCGGAACAAGACCGGAACAAGACCGGTCTTTGGCAACGACGATTTGAATTCGGTCGTTTTAGCGCTCTCAGAGTTCTCTGTTCATGCAAACGCAGCGTCGGTCACCGGACTGCGTATCGTGCGTGTCTTAACGAAGCGGTACCAGGGGGAACTCGTGCGACACGCGTCCGTCCGGCGGCAGCTTGGCGCCGAAGCCCAGGGCGGGGTACATCTTGTCGCTGTCGTAGTCCTGGATGATCTCGCCCACCGCCTTCAGCGCCATGGCGTAGGCGTTGAGCTGGTACGGGTTCATGTAGTGCAGCGACGTGGACTGGGACGGGTTTCCTGCAGCGGGGGGCCGGCAACACACAGCGGACACATTAGATTCTATTTCGGTTTAAGTTAAGTTCAGAGTCCAGGGCCGTATAAAGTTACTAAAACACACGCAAAACAAACTAACAAGCACGATATCATCAAAACACTTTCAAAAATCATTTGCGTTTCGTTTGCTTCTTAGCTTTAGAGACATGTTGTGTAGTTTGACTTTTGTGCTAAGTTCTCAGAGTTTATGCTATTTCACTGAAAAGAAGTTTGGTTTAATTCAGCGCAGATCGCCCACAGCAACAGGGCTCCCACGCCCACGAGATCCACGCGGCTCACGCGGCTTCCACGCGGCTCAGCGTCGGCCCACGCTGGCTCCACGCAGGCTCACGGCTTCCACGCGCGCTCCACGCGGCTCCCGCTCTTGGACCAGGGTTCGGATTAAGTACGGTCACATGTCGATCGCTAACAGGATCACGGCGACCCCCGCGGACGATGCAATGCTCTTGCCGCGACAGAAGTGCTTACGAGATACCGCTGCTCGGGACCACGCCTTCTCGCGCTCGGAGCGAGGCAAATCTGGCTTCAAATCAGGTCCGAAACTCCGCTAGAGTGTGCGAAAAGGCTGAATCCACCCGCTCATTCAGTATTGGGACATTTGTACTACATCGTATCTATTCTGATACTGATACCATGCGTTGTTATTTCAGTGCTTTACTCACAGCTGAGCTCGCGATATTCCTTTCATTCAGCGTGTCAGTTGTTGTGAGGACTGTTGTAATCGACTCACCATTTTAGAAGCAGTGAAGTCGATGGCCCACCGTGAAATTAGATTCTGTGTTCTGTGGATGAGACGGACAAGAGAAAAGTCAGCACAACCAAACCACTCCAACCCACACTTACCCTGCACCGTTATTTGTGAGCGTTGAGACAGCTTTAAATACATTACTCGACCAAATAAGGTTGAACTGGTGCTGACTGAAGGCTCGCAGATACAGAATACTTATGAATAAAGTGTTTATTTTGGACATTTTGTGCAATAATGCCTCTGTATTTGTCGCATGAAGTTGTTTGCGTACGCGTTTTAGTCTGTGTCGTCCGGATAAGGATTACGCATTATTATTAACTACGACTGTTTTATATTGTCGAGTGCGAAGGAATTTTAATGAGATTACAAGTCTCCGGAGGCACCGTGTGTATTCCAAGGAAACATGCGATGCAGAATCTCGAACAGGTCGGATCGCTGGAACCAAACCGCAAATCTGGGTCATCCCGTTAATTAGGTGCTAAACCGGTAAAACACAAATGTAGCTTATATTTACAAGGATCGTCACGGCGTTTCTTATTATAATCCACGTCCAAACTGCCACGCAGTTAGGGGGGCCGCGTTTGTGAGCCGCCAAAAACGGCCGGCGGGCGCTCTGGTTTGGGCTCCTGGACGCAGGGCGGAGGTGACGAGCTCTGTAAAGAAGTCATTTAAGGAGGCGGTCATAATGCGATTTGCTCCGCACGAGCTCGTTTACGGCGGAGACCAACAGAGCTCCTGCCGCTCACACAGACTTACATTTGCTCCGGACAAACTCCCTCTACTGACAGTAATCTGATTTACCGCATAAAAATGCAATGTTATATAAAAAGAAATGCGCAATAATAAATGTAATATATATTGCAATAAAACAAGGTACCTCCATCTGACGGAAATATACAGTTTTAAAAAGAAGATAAACATAAAAAAAGGTTGTATTTTTATTCATTTTTTTGTTTGTTTTCAGTCTAAAATTAGCTCTGATTTAGTCTTCTCTCTTACAACAGACAGTGCTTCAGCGAGTTCAGCCCCCCGTTTGGGTCTTTCCCACATTTAGATGCTTTTGTAGATGCTTTGCCTGGAACGTTCCACAGCCTTGTTTTTAATGCCATACTGTGGAACGTTCCGGGCAAAGCAACGACTTCTGCAGGATGGCGGAAACGTTACGCGAGTTGTGCCTAAACCCTCACGCTTAGGGACAATTTTAAACCAAAACGCGTGGGAAAAAATGACCTCCATTTCAAGCGGAAGCTGCGCCTGAACCTTCTGGAGCCGTCGTGAAGCTGAGACTCGGGAGTTTTGGACCCCGACGTGTGTTTTACTCGAATTAGAAGTCAAGACAAACTGCGCAGAGGAAATATATGGATGGGTGAAGCTGGTTTCCGGAGCGATCGGCTGATTGACACTAAACTGAGCCTCTGTTGGGTTTTGACAATTCTCGGTTAAAAGCTGAAGGTAAATTCACCTAAAAAAAAATGAGTTTTAGGGGCTTGTAATAAAAGAAAAATGTCCAAGCGGAATCCATTTGAAAGTCCTCTTCGTTTTATTTTCTGTGGAGTGCAAAATGACCCTGATGCTTCCCAGAATGATTGATTTGACAGGAATTAAGAGTGTTACAGCTTCATTTTAAGTGCAGCAGATCAAGCAGCTTAAGAGTTTCCTTTTTATCAGCTGGTGGACAAAATGGAATAAAGAAAGAAAAAGTACAACGTTCCTGGCATAAGCGGTTCTAAACTGCTTCGGTGCCAGTGGTTAATGTCTGTACGTGTGTGTGTTGTGTGTTGTGTTGCTGTGCGTTGTCTGAATACACACACCGAACTCGTCTCCCCCCCTCGCACACGTTTGCCCACTTTAGCTCCGAGCCGCGAGGTCTGGAGAAACGCCGCTAATAAACCGTGGTCCCTGGCAGATTGGCATTAACCTTTGCGAGCTGAAGCGCCTCGACCCCGACCTCAGCGCACCCGGTTCATTAGGACTTAAACGAGTGTAGAGCCTCTGAATATGAACTCATTCTCATCGCCGTTCAAAGGCGGTCAGAGCCTGAGCCGGGTACGTCTGAATAAGAGACAAAAGCTGGTGGAAAAGTGTGTGATATTGTTCGAGTTTGTGAAGGAAACTGGGTCTAAGTGTGAAAACATGTCCACATTTGAGCTATTATTACATTATTATAGCTTAATGTCTCTGCTTTAGTCATGACAGAACAATAATACTGTTGTAAATAAGTTGAATAATGTGAAAAGTTCAAATGAATTGAATTATTATTATTCTTTTTTATTAATGTATTATTAATTTTTATTATAATTTTTTTTATTATTATTGTTAATATTATAATTATTTTTTTTATTATTATTATTATTATTATTATTATTATTATTATTATTTTAATTGTTATTGTTATTATTATTATTTTTTGTATTTTGTATTTTTTTCCTTTACATAGGTCAGTTTGTTTTATGTATTTTTTTGTTCCTGTATGTTTAGAAAAATAAATAGGAAAAAAAAAAAAAAAAAGTTCAATTCAACTGTTGAAACTGAAACTGAATTTGCGCATTTGTAATTATATGTTTGATCTGAAAGGCGATGCGTGTCTTTGTTGGAAATCATAACGACTAAGGCTATTTAATACACATTTTTAGCGACATATTTTGAACATTCAGTAAATTCCGTGTAGTTTCCGTATCTTCTCGTTGTTTTAATTCCACTGGTGAGACCGCTCCTCGTCATGAGTGGACGTACTTGATATTCCTCAGAGGTAACGTGCCTCTATAATTAACCCTGCAGGGGGGTGTTAGAACCGGCCCTTTCCCCCCTTTAACCCTGGTGGTTCCTGGGGTTCGCACACTGACAGTCGGAGGAAACATCACCATCATCACCAGAGAAGACAATCTGCATTTAATTTGATACAAATCAGCATTTATTAACATATTTACGCGTATATTCTTGCATTATATTACCCTTGATGCCTGTTCTATTTTACTGAACAGTTTTTATGTCGTTAAGCGCTTTAAAAGGCCGTGAAAACTGCTCTACAAATATATGTATTATTATTATTATTATTATTATTATTATTATTATTTGCTGCTTCTTTTTTCGAGGTGATATTCGAAAAGATAATATTATGCTTTTCTTTTCTTTTTTTTCATTAAGATTATTTTAATTTTCAACATTTTTAAAGAGCAAGAAAAAAAATATTTATAGAAATACATAAATAATAAAAAACAATGGACGAAACAAGACCAGAGAGAGAAAACAACAGACTTAAATTAAAAGACATTTAACAAAACAATACCAACTAAAACACACACTAAATGTTAAATTAGCTCATTTTCGTCCTCATTTAGACCGATTTAAAAAAAAAAAAATTTTGTCATTCATTTTTTTGCGAGGGTCCCGCTTTTGTAACCGCAGATCACGACTCGTCTACTCTTATTTTGACAATCACGAGGCAGCACGAGCTTCTAACTTCTTCTGAGAGCTCACACTTCGCTGTGATTGGTTAGATCCACCTGTCACTCAAACAGAGGCTGACGGATGCACATTGTACATTTATAATATTCTGTTTAGAGTTCAGTGAAGGTTTGGTTCTGAGTGGGTTTTTGACTTTGAGGAATTAAAGGAAATTAAGTAAATTTAGACATATTTTTTATTCTAGCTCCTTAAATATGTTGGTTTTTGGTGTCAGTGTCTAAATAGTTGCTTATAACTCATGAAGAGCCCGCCGCTCACCCTCCCTTGATGTAATCTAAGAAGGTGAACTCCGACTCCACGGAGAACGACAGGAGCGTCACCTGGAAGCACAAAGTAAAACACGTTCAGCGCATGAGACGACGGTTAATGAACAGCTCCCACTCAAATCAGGCGCTCACCGTCCCAGAGTTCACGTATTTCTTTTTCTTCATTTTCTTCTTCGTGTTTATCACCTGCCATGAAATAAAAAAGGTGGATTTCAGGTTTGTTTAAAGACATGGATATTTTAGTTTTTACGTTTTCTCTTTATTGAGCATTAATACATGATTATAGCATTAACGAACGTCCGCTTTTACATGAAATGTCCCTTTAAACTCAAACTGCAATTTCAAGACTAGATTACGGAGCTGAGAAAAAGGCTTGACACTCAGCACAGATTATACAAATATACGTTTTAATTTCCATGTAATCTTATACCAGATATAGATCATTCTAAAAATATTCAGGACAAATCTAAAATGTTCCTAATTTTTGTGATCTTTTCTCCAGTATTGATCCTTCTTCAAGTTAGTATTCAGCTTCAACACTAGTTTTATTGTATTTTCTTTTGGTTTTTTCAGAGGTTTGTCGCAGCTGCGGCGTCAGAACCACAGTCCAGTCCGGTTCTGATGGAGCTTTAACGACAGCCGTTTCCTCTGGTCCCACGCTCTCTTTAAAAACATGTAATTTAGTGTCACTGCTAAACTGTCCCTCTGCTCCACTGAACCGGGAGCGTATCATTATCCTCCGTCCTCCATCCTGTCATCCTCTCATCCTGTCATCCTCTCATCCTGTCATCCTCTCATCCTCTCATCCTCTCATCCTCTCATCCTCACATCCTCACATCCTCTCATCCTCTCATCCTCTCATCCTCTCATCCTCACATCTGCATCTTCACATATCTTTTCAGTCAAGCCCGGTGCATCACCAATCAGAGGTGAAATTACAGAATGATTCCAATAGTAAACACATTTGCACTGTCTATAAAAATGTCATAAAGCTATATTTCTGCACTTTAAATCCCCAGATTAAAGGGCCACTATGTAACATTTGTTGTGTAGCCGCTTGTTGCTATGGATATGTTACTGTTTTGCCTGGGATTTTCCACATTGTGGCATGAAACGTATCTTTCTGGCATTTATTCTGCCGGTGTTTTTATTCCTCAAAATACCTTGAAAAACCGGCATTCTGACTGTAAGTGGGCTCGCCTCGCCGCGGATCTGACCGGTAACTAGGCCTGGTGTCATCCACGCCTTTGTCTCCGTGGCGATAGATACGTTGAGGGCAATAACATGCCATAGCAGGTTGTGGGAGTTACATAGTGCACCTTTAAAGAGTTATTGTGACCGAAATCTCTTAAAACGTTTGTCAAATATCAATATTCTTCACAGCTTTGAATAGCAGTTTGTTTGGCGCTGTTGCTAAGGCAACGAGTTTTTTTTTTTAAAAAAAAGCAATGTTTTGATCATTGTTTTTTGGGGTTTTTTTTTGTGAAAAAAATTATTTATTTTATTTATTTTATTTATTTTATTTATTTTATTTATTTTATTTATTTTATTTATTTTATTTATTTTATTTATTTTATTTATTTTATTTTTTATCTATGTATTATTTTTTATTTATTTATTTATTTATTTATCTATTTTTTATTTTACTTTTTTGTTATCTAATTGTTGTTATGTTTAGTCAAGACAGTAAACCATGTATAATTACTTTAATTACAGAAGCGCGCTGCCCAGAGAAGGTCTCAAAGTTATTTCTGTTCGCCGTAAAAATATACGTACGGCGGCTTTTGTGCACCGAAAATAACGTTTCTTAGTTTGTGTCGACGAGAAAATTCAGCGTCAACGCATTCCTGAGCAGCGTTGAGCAGGAGGGTTCGTACTAGTTTATGGGGGCTGCAGTGCGTCTTTTAACCGCGCGGTCTCAGATTTACGTTGGTATTTGAGGTTGGGCTCTGTGGCAGTAAAAACAGATAAATGTCAGCCTGCAGATGTCGCGGCTCGTTAGGCAGATTTTCCACGCGCGCGAGCGAGAAGTGACAGCCACCTAATTTAAAAGAGACAAGGAAATTTAAGTGACACCGAGAGTGAGAAGGGGAGAGAGGAAGAGGAGGAGAGGAGAGAAGGAGATGTACACCATGATGATGCCAGCCTCCACAAGGAGAGAGAGAGGAGATCGAGATGAGAGTAGGAAGAGGAGGAGAGGAGAGGAGAGACAGACACCATGAGTGAGCCAGCCTCCTACAGGAGAGAGAGGAGGAGAGGAGAGGAAGGAGGAGGATGAGAGGAGAGAGAGATAAGTGGAACAGATGGTGACACAGCCTACCTACAGGAGATGAGAGGAGGATGAGAGAGAGGAGGAGAAGAGGAAGAGGAGCGAGAGCGAGGAGAGAGGAAGTGACACCATGAGTGAGCCAGCCTCCTACAGGAGAGAGAGAGGAGGGAGAGAGATGAGAGAGAGAGAGAGGAGAGAGAGTGAAGTGACACCATGAGTGAGCCAGCCTCCTACAGAGAGAGAGGAGGAGAGGAGATAGGAGGAAGAGAGAGGAAGAGGAGGAGAGGAGAGAGAGGAAGTGACACCATGAGTGAGCCAGCCTCCTACAGGAGAGAGAGGAGGAGAGAGAGAGAGGAAGAGGAGGAGAGGAGAGAGAGAGAGTGACACCTATGAGTGAGCCAGCCTCCTACAGGAGAGAGAGGAGGAGAGAGAGAGAGGAAGAGGAGGAAGAAGAGGAGAGAGGAGAAGTGAACACCATGAGTGAGCCAGCCTCCTACAGAGAGAAGGAAGAGGAGAGAGGAGAGAAGAGGAGAGAGAGAGAGGAGAGGAAAGTGACACCATGGTGAGCCAGCCTCCTACAGGAGAAGAGAGGAGATGAGAGAGGAAGAGGAGGAGAGGAGAGAGAGGAAGTGACACCATGAGTGAGCCAGCCTCCTACAGGAAGAGAGAGAGGAGAGAGAGAGAGAGAGATGGAGAGAGGAGAGGAGAGAGAGGAAGTGACACCATGAGTGAGCCAGCCTCCTACAGGAGGAGAGGAGGAGAGAGAGAGGAGAGAAGAGAGAGGGATGAGGAGAGAGAGGATAAGTGACACCATGAGTGAGCCAGCCTCCTACAGGAGATGAGAAGGAGGAGACGAGAGAGAGAGGAGAGAGAGGAAGTTGACACTTGAGTGAGCCACCTCCTACAGGAGAGAGGACGGAGAGAGAGGGAAGGAGAGTTGCGAGGAGGAGAGAGAGGAATGTACACCTATGAGCGAGCCAGCCTTCCTACAGGAGAGAGAGAGGAAGAGAAGGAAGAGGAGGAGAGGAGAGAGAGGAAGTGACACCATGAGTGAGCCAGCCTCCTACAGTGAAGAGATGAGTGAGGAAGAGAGAGAGGGAGAGGAGGAGAGAGAGAGAGAAGTGACACCATGAGTGAGCCAGCCTCCTAACGAGAAGAGAGGAGAGAGAAGGAGGAAGAGAGTGTGATGAGATAGAGGAGGGAGAGAGGGAGTGACACCATGAGTGAGCCAGCCTCCTACAGGAGAGAGAGGAGGAGAGAAGAGAGAGGAGAGAGAGAGAGAGTGACCACCATGAGTGAGCCAGCCTTCCTACAGGAGAGAGAGGAGGAGAGAGAAGAGGAGAGAGAAGAGAGAAGAGGACACCTATGAGTGAGCCAGCTCCTACAGGAGAAGAGGAGAGAAGAGGAAGAGGAGGAGGGAGAGAGAGGAAGTGACACCATGAGTCGAGCTCAGGCCTTCCTACAGAGAGAGAGGAGAGAGAGAGAGAGAGGAAGGAGAGAGAGAGAGAGAGGTGAGAGTGATAATGACACCATGAGTGTGAGCCAGCTCTCTACAGGAGAGAGGAGGAGAGAGAGAGGAGATAAGCGAGAGGGAAGCTGACATTTGACTGACCAGCCCTCCTAGCAGGAGAGAGAGAGAGAGAAGAGAGAGCGAGGAGGAGGAGAGAAGGCAGTGACACCTGAGGCGAAGCCAGACCTCCTACAGAGTGAGGAGTAGGAGAGGAGAGAAGAGAGGAGAGAGGAAAGAGAGAGAGGAGAGAGAGAGGAGTGGGACACCATGAGTGAACCAGCCTCCTACAGGAGTAGGAGAGGAGGAGAGAGAGGAGCAGGAGGAGAGGAGACGGAGAGAGATGGACCACCATGAGAGCGATCGCCATCCTCCTAAGAGAGAGAGGATCGAGAGAGAGAGGAGAGGAGAGAGGAGGGACGAGTGTATACACCAATGAGTGAGCCAGCCTCCTACTAGCCTGAGAGAGAGAGGAGAGAGAGAGGAAGAGGAGGAGAGGAGAGAGAGGGAGTGACACCATGAGTGAGCCAGCCTCCTACAGGAGAGAGAGGAGGAGAGAGAGGAAGAGGAGGAGAGGAGAGAGAGGGAGTGACACCATGAGTGAGCCAGCCTCCTACAGGAGAGAGAGGAAGAGGAGGAGAGGAGAGAGAGGAAGTGACACCATGAGTGACACAAAGAATGAAAACACAAAGAATGGAGGGGGAAACCTGTACGCAGACACAGGGAGAACATCCAAACTCCACACAGAAAGGTCCCAAACGTGGAGGAACCTTCTTGTTTTATGCAGCAGCAGACTTCGTGAAGATGTGAGACAGGTTCTTCTCTGACTGTGTTCGAATCCAAGCTAACACCAGTTTTGCTTTGGGACAAACGATTGTCTGTTTTCGGAGACCCTTTGGGACCGTGCAAGGCTGTGGTGCTTCAGTGCTGCTTCAGTGCTGCTCTGGAACATTTGTAATTGCGTCTCCAAAAGCTCCACTGACCTCGTAGACGTTGAACTGGCTTTGACCTCGGGCCAGTTCTCTGTAGCTGGTGGTCAAGTCGCCGATGAAGTCGTGGCTGAAACAGAAGAGGAGCCGGAGAAGAAACACGGCGTGAGAGCAGAATGAGAAGCTAAAGTCCCAAAGGTCAGGAGCGTTGATGGAACCGTGGACAGATGTCTCCTGTGGACTGACCTGCCGTCGCGATCCCAGTCGTACACCTCCACCTTGATCGTTCTGGAAGAAACAAAAGAAGAGGCGTTTTGGTTGTCATGCATTTGTTTTGTTATTACTTTGTGAAGGAGAAACGAGCAGCAAGTCCACGTTTAGTCCTCAACGTTCAAAGCAGGAAAAGTTTAAGGATCTGAGCTTCAGAGCTTCAAAGTGTTCCTGGTCTGAAGTGGTCCGTATCTTTCCTGGGCTGGATCTGGTTTAGTCTTGGTTAGACCTGGTTTAGTCCTGGTTAGACCTGATTTAGTCCCGTTTAGACCTAGTTTAATCCTGGTTAGACCTGAGTTAGTCCTGGTTAGACCCGGTTTAGTCCTGGTTTAAACCTGGTTTAATCCTAGTTAGACCTGGTTTGGGCCTGGTTTGACCTGATTTCATCCAGGTTTGACATAATTTAGTTCTGGTTAGTCCTTGTTTAGTCCTGGTTGGACCCTGGTTTGGTCCTTTGGTTAGGACTTGGTTTGGTCCTGGTTAGACCTGGTTTGGTCCTGGTTAGAACTGGTTTGGTCCTGGTTCGACCTGGTTTGGTCCTGGTTTAGACCTGATTTGGTCCTGGTTAGACCTGATTTAGTCCTGGTTAGACCTGATTGGTCCTGGGTTAGACCTGGTTTGGTCCTGGTTCGACCTGGTTTGGTCCTGGTTAGACCTGGTTTGGTCCTGGTTCGACCTGGTTTCGTCCTGGTTAGGACCTGGTTTGGTCCTGGTTAGACCTGGTTTTGTCCTGGTTCGACCTGGTTTGGTTCCTGGTTAGACCTGATTTGGTCCTGGTTAGACCTGGTTTGGTCCTGGTTCGACCTGGTTTTGGTCGTGGTTAGACCTGGTTTTGGTCCGTGGTAGACCTGGTTTTTCTGGTTAGACCTGGTTTGGTCCTGGTTAGACCTGGTTTGGTCCTGGTTCGACCTGGTTTTGTCCTGGTTCGACCTGGTTTGGTCCTGGTTAGACCTGATTTAGTCCTGGTTAGACCTGGTTCGGTCCTGGTTAGACCTGGTTCGGTCCTGGTTTGACCTGGTTTGGTCCTGGTTCGACCTGGTTTGGTCCTGGTTAGACCTGATTTAGTCCTGGTTCGACCTGGTTTGGTCCTGGTTAGACCTGGTTTGGTCTCTGGTTAGACCTGGTTTGGTCCTGGTTAGACCTGATTTAGTCCTGGTTCGACCTGGTTTGGTCCTGGTTAGACCTGGTTTGGTCCTGCTTCGACCTGTTTGGTGCCTGGTCGACCTGGTCGTTGGTCTGCGTTAGACCTGGTTTGGTCCTGGTTCGACCTGGTTTTGGTCCTTGGGTTCGACCTGGTTTTGTCACTCGGTTCCGAGACTGGTTTGGTCCTGGTTAGGACCTGGTCTTTTGTCCTGGTTCCGACCTTGGTTTGGTCCTGGTTCGACCTGGTTTCCTGGTTCGACCTGGTTTTGTCCTGGTCGACCTGGTTTGTCCATGGTTCCTGGTGTCCTGGTTCGACTGGTTTGGTCCTGGTTAGACCTGATTTGGTCCTGGTTTAGACCTGGTTTGGTCCTGGTTCGACCTGGTTCTTTGTCTGGTTCGACCTGGTTTAGTCCTGGTTTAAAACCTGGTTTAATCCTAGTTAGACCTGGTTTGGGCCTGGTTTGACCTGATTTCATCCAGGTTTGACATAACTTTAGTTCTGGTTAGTCCTTGTTTAGTCCTGGTTGGACCTGGTTTGGTCCTGGTTAGACTTGGTTTGGTCCTGGTTAGACCTGGTTTGGTCCTGGTTAGAACTGGTTTGGTCCTGGTTCGACCTGGTTTGGTCCTGGTTAGACCTGATTTGGTCCTGGTTTAGACCTGATTTAGTCCTGGTTAGACCTGATTTGGTCCTGGTTAGACCTGGTTCGGTCCTGGTTCGACCTGGTTCGGTCCTGGTTAGACCTGGTTTGGTCCTGGTTAGACCTGGTTCGGTCCTGGTTCGACCTGGTTCGGTCCCTGGTATAGACCTGGTTTGGTCCTGGTTAGAACCTGGTTTGGTGTCCTGGTTAGACCTGGTTTGGTCCTGGTTAGACCTGGTTTGGTCCTGGTTAGACCTGGTTTGGTCCTGGTTAGACATACTGTGCTTTATGCAGATTACTTGTAAATACTGCAAACATCAATCAATCGGTTTGAACACATCAATTAATCGAATCAAACTTTATTTAAAAAGCCCTTTTCATAACGGACATGAGACCCAAACATCTGACATCTGCTCCAGAGGATGAAGGTCCAACCCCGGCGTAATGAATGGAATGTTCCACATTGTGGCATTACATTTATCCTGCGTTTATTAAATTGCAGCTTGGGCTCGCCTCTCCACAGATGTGACCTCTAACTTGGCCTGGTGGTCTGGACTCCTGCTTGTCTCCATAGAGATAGGTATTTTTAATGCCATGCTGTGGAATATTCCATACAAAGCAATAATATAAAGGTTACATAGTGCTGCTTTAAGCATTGAGACTACGACACACTTTACGTTTTAACATCATTATTATTATTATTATTATTATTATTATTATTATTATTATTAATAATATGAATATCCATATTCAGCACACATTTGCTCAAAAGCCCCTCACAAAGGTCCATGGGTTTAAAAACGTCCCGGCAAATTTAAAGGAAAGTCTTCTTCTGAGGCCTTCATCAGCCGCACACGCCTTCGGAACATCAGAACATCAGAACATCAGAACATCAGAACATCAGAACATCAGAACATCAGAACATCAGAACCAAAGGCCCGGCTCTCCCCAGCGCCGCACCCACCAGCGCCGCTCTGAAGCGGGCACAAACTTCAGACGAACCCCCGCCATGGCAGAGGAATGAAAGAGCCAGGTGCTTTGAAATGTAAAGATGTTCACAGAGGGTTCTTCTTCTGGAGGATCCCACTCGTTCAGGGTGGATTTATTGTCACCGTTTTTCTTCTGTTTATAAATGAATATAAACGTGTTGTAATGTGGAGTGTGGCGCCCTCCGGAGGGAACACGCAAGGAAGGGCGCGACATGTGACAACGGTGAGCTCCAAATGCTGCTTTTAACCGTTTTGATGAGCCACGCCTTTAATATTATTATTATTACATAATAATTAATCATCATTAATAATTATTAATCATACATCCAAATGTTTGTTATTCATGTTATAATGGCAGAATTATTTTAATTTTACAATTCAAATAAATGCTACTTTGGTTATTTGATCCAATTTATCAGGAAGCCTGAGGGCTAAGCAAATTGGTTTGAGGGCTGCATTTGGCCCCCAGGCCATAATTTCACAGCCAGCCCCTTCACAGAGGTCCAGCCCCCTTCACAGAGGTCCAGCCCCCTTTACAGAGGTCCAGCCCCCTTCACCGAGGTCCAGCCCCCTTCACCGAGGTCCAGCCCCTTCACAGAGGTTCCAGCCCCATTCACCTGAGGCTTTTACCAGCACCCTTCACAGAGGTCCAGCCCCCTTCACAGAGGTCCGAGCAGCCCCTTCACAGAGGTCCAGCCCTTCACAGAGTCCAGCCCCGCACGAGGTTCCAGCCCCCTTCACAGAGGTCCAGCCCCTTCACAGCAGGTCCAGCCCCTTCATCGACGTCGGCCCTTACAGAGGTCCAGCCCCCTTCACAGAGGTCCAGCACCCTTCACAGAAGTCCGAGCCCCCTGATTCACAGAGCGCCCTCACAGGCCCCTTACAGAGGTCCAGCCCCTTCACAGAAGGTCCAGCCCTCTCAACAGAGGTCCAGCCCCTTCACAGAGGTCTCCGAGCCCCTTCACAGAAGGTCCAGCCCCCTTCACAGAGGTCCAGCCCCCTTCACAGAGTCCAGCCCCCTTCAAGCAGAGGCAGCTCCAGCCCCCTTCACAGAAGTCCAGCCCCCTTCACAGAGGTCTTCACAGAGGTCCAGCCCCTCACAGAAGTCCAGCCCCTTCACAGAAGTCCAGCCCCTTCACAGAGGTCCAGCCCCCTTCACAGAAGTCCAGCCCCTTATTCGTTGTCATGCCAACTGTGCAGCTCCCAAGCTAACTTGTTTACAAATGACAGGGGGAGATAAAGGACACATTTTCCGCCAGCCTACATTCACTTTACTTCCTCAACACAAACTCAGGTACAGTAAGTTAAGGACAGAAAGTTTTACAGTTCACTGTGACTCAGAATCTCAATACTGCAAGTAACTGCAGTATTCCTGTTGTTTATCGGGTTTTCTTACTACTTTTTACTCTCTCCCCCCTCCCCCCCTCTCTCCCTCTCCCCTCTCCCTCTCCCTCTCTCCCCTCCCTCCCCCTTCTCCCTCCCCGCATTCCTCTCTCTCCCCCCTCCCTCCCCCCCTCCCCTCTCTCTCTCCCTCTCTCCTCTCTCTCCCTCCCCCCCTCCTCCCCCTTCCCTCCCCCTCTCTCTCCCTCCTCCCTCCCCCCTCCCTCCCCCTCCTCCCCCATCCCTCCCCCTCCCCCCCCCTCCCTCCCCTCTCTCTCTTCCCTCTTCTCTCCCTCCCCCTCCCCCTCTCTCTCTCCCTCTCTCTCTCCCTCCCCCCTCCCTCCCCCCCTCCCCTCCCCCCTCCCTCCCCCCCTCCCTCGCCCTCTCTCTCTCTCTGGTGCCAGTCGTCTCTGTATTTCTATTAGATTTGCGATGGAATGAGACTTTGGCACTTGGGACAGAATCAGATTCCATTTCCTGAAGGACATTGGAACTTTTGTAAAGCTAGACTCGTTGTAACCTTGAGGCTAAAACACTGTGGTACAATCTAATCCGAGACCGAGTTTAGTCCTAATTCAGTTCCTACAAAAGGGGCGTGTACACAAAACAATGACAAATATTCATTCATTAGAAGTGATTTTCTTCTGTCAAGAAAAAGAGACATTTTCCGGAGCTTGGGATCAATTCTAAGGTTCATGGTCCTGTTTAAGTGATTTTCTACAAAAAGGGGGTGTGGCTAACGCTAATGTCGAACCCACATGACTCAGTTCTGCTGCTTCTGTTTGGCTTGTGTTCAAACCAAGCTCATGACCTCACGTGAAAAGTATTAGTGGGAGTATCGACGGAGTATTCCTCACTTTCGGGTCCAAGCAGCTGCGGTATCTAAGCAACGGACTTTTTTCGTCTTCCGCAGTTTTATTCAAATGGTTCTGCCGTCAATACAAACAGGACAGAGAAGATTTCCTTTCATTGATTTCTCTGGGATGAGAATAAAGGAAGTGGCTTGAACTGATAAGGTGAGTTGACTTTGGGCTCAGCGGTTGTCGATGGTAACGTTAAAAACCCTTTAAACTAAGGCCTGGAGAGAGGCTTTCATATACAAGAAAGAAAAGGCAGGTGGGCGGGCCTTAAAGGGGCTGTACCGGATGTTTACGGCCTTAAAACCAGAGTTCATTTGCAGAGGTCCAACGACATCATGAGCATTCTAATGATTCACCTGCTGTGGGTGGTCCACATTCCACACGTTGGTCCTGGTCGTGGAACACTGGACCAGCTCTTTACTCTCCATCGGGTGCTCGAGGGTTCATGGGAGTTTGCCACAGTCCACATGTGCTTTGTGGACCTGGTGAAGGCTTTCGACCGTGTCCCTCAGGGTGTCCTTTGGGGGGGCGCTCCGGGAGTACGGGGTCCGGGGCCCTTTGCTCAGGGGTGTGTTGGCATTGCCAACCTGATCTCAGTGCGTGTTGGACTCCTCAGGGCTGCTCTTTGTCACTGGTTCTGTTCATTGTTTTTCATCTCTGCTGTTTGCAGATGATGTGGTCCTGACGGTTCCATCAAACCTGGACCTGCAACAGCCATGGTCCTCAACTGGAAAAAGGCGGCTTGCCCCCTGCTGGTGGGTGGGGAGAGGAGCCAGCTGGACACCTTGATCCTGAGTCTCAGCGTGGCTCACTTCATGGTCCCTTCCTGGTTTTGTTCCGCTCTCTGGTCCGTTTGCGTTCACAAATCAAATGAATCGCGTGAGACCGAGACCGACCTTTTGAACCGGACTAGAGTTCTCTTCTTTGGGTCCGGATCAGAGTTGGATTACGCTTTCACAATTACCCAAATGAACCGGGCGATTCACGATGCGCGTTAATGCATGAAAAGAACATCCACAACCAGCTGGAGAAATGTGCTGTTTGTTGTCACTTTACAATCGCACGCGTCATTCCGTTAACCAAGGTTTATTTTAACGACATGACCCCCACGATCGCCCACCCATACTCTTTAGGAGAATCTACGAAACAAGAATATCCAGCGTGCCCCCACCTCGGCCTCAGCCTTATGAATAGGTCAGTGGTCTGTCAGAGCGATCACGCAGAAGACTTCAAAAACACGGCGCGTAAACACCAGACGGGAGCGAAAATAATCCGCGGCGACGTGAATCGCTCGGAGCCGCGCGGAACAGGTCTGAGTGGGCGCGCGGGCCGACTCGGGGCCTTCCTACCACTGAACCCGGGACAAGAGTGTCACAAGAATTATGGAGACACGTGTTGCAGGGGCATGAAGGGGGTCTGTGACGGGTGGGCCGGAGGGAGACTGGAAATCTGAAAGGGAAAAGAATCTTTCAGCCTAATTTTAACATAATAGAGCGGCAGATCAAACGACGCTGGCACAAATCCACCATGTTTGCGCCAGCGAGCAGAGAGAGACATCAGGCAAAAGACAGTGAATGAACAAAAGAGATGAACACATTAATGGTAAATATGATCAGAATGAAGGCTTAATCGAGCAGAATCTTTCATTAAATCTAAGAGTTTATGCCAGGTACTACTTTGTGTGGTGGGATTGGACCTGAGCTGAATGTTTGAATCCTAATTTTAGATCAATAAAGGGGACATTTGTGAAGATTAATTTAAAATAAAAGTAAAAGTAGCGCTCATCAATAATGTATTCACTTTTCTTCATTTCTTTCAACACAACACAGGTGTTCTCTCAGGGGCCATGTATATGCATTTGTAACGTACGCATGGCCCGTGTTTACAGTGTGGTTGCTAGGTTACAGTTGTGGAATGACCTATGTCACAGCAGCTGCTCATGTTCAGGAAGCAACGTAAATGTCAATAAAATGGTCAAATTTGGGAAAAATAGGCCACTTTTTTTGTTAGACTCTTAACTATAAACATGTCGACGACCTGTCAGTGACACGTGTCTGTTACTGTTATTATTACTGCAACTTTACTCCAATCATAGACTTGTGTTGTGTCCACGGAGCTGCAAGTTTGTGCGTCTGATGCTAAATAATACAAAATAACACTATTTAGGGTTAATTAAGTCAAATGTATTCATGAATAATAAGAATATTGACCAGTATCTGTCTGAGAGAAATGACAGACAAAAGGACTTGGTATCAAATTGAAAAAAAAAGTGAGATCAATTGGGATGAAACTGGGAACTGATCCTGGACTAGATCAGGGCTGAACCAGGACTGGCCCTGGTCCAAGCCGAGTCCCAAACCAGGGCAACGCGGACAAGTGTGAACGCGCGCTTTTAGTCACGGGTTTAGCCCTCGATCGCAAGCGAAGGCGCGCTGGCAATCGTTCCGTTTTGTGAGCGATACGAGCGCGAGAGCGGCCCCGCCTCCTCAGAGCAGCCCCGCCTCCTCAGAGCGGCCCCGCCTCCTCAGAGCACTAGGGTGGAGCTTCTTACCGGCGTATTTCAGTCGAAATTCGATCAAGCTTTATTCGCCAACAACCCGAGTCAACGCGCTCAAGTGCATTAAACGGCTGGAGCAAAGAGGGAAGTCCAATTCGAAGCAGTAAAAAAAAACACAACAACAATGTCATTATGTGTGAGACGTCTTTGGTTCGTTCGTGCCAAAGTCGGGCACGGACCACCATTTGTTTCCCTTCTGTTCCGCTAAAAGACAAACTATCGGATGAAGTGAGAGTGAAGAGCTTTGGAGTCGAACGAGCTCCAGTTTCTCCTTTGAGCGCTTCGTCTTCACCTCAGATCCCCCTCCGTCTCCTCCTCCTCTTCCTCCTCTTCCTCCTCCTCCTCCTCCGCTCTTCGTTACGAGACGTGCGATCCTCTATTCTCGGCGCCATCCGGGATTTCTCTCTCTCTCGCTCTCTTTTTTTTCTCACTGTCAGTAATTACGGTTTTGACGAGTGCGAGGAGAGGATGCCTGTCTGCGGCGGAGGAGCTTAATAACGAGGAAGGAGACACATTAAACAGCTCCGCCACAAAAGCCGCTGTCTGTCAGTTTTCTGCGACATTTTCGGTGTTTTTTTTGTGTCTTTTTTTGGTTGTTGTTTTGATTTTTTTGTTTTCTCTTCCACATTGTCTTTTAGGTTTGGAAAGCAGGTGTAAAACTGCGCGTCCTCCGTGAAGCAGCATGTCAACGTCGACACGCGGCACGAGGAGTTACAAACATGACTCTCAGATCATGACTGACAGCTCGTTTGCAGGTTGTTGATCGTAAAAAGTTTATTTTGGAAAGGAATATTTGATACTTTGGAATATTTGTGTTTAAATCCCCTCCATAGTGTTTACATACAATGATTTAGATTATAGCGTAAGTACAGACAGAGTACTAACAGTACGCGTGTGCCAAAATATAGAAATATCGATATACCGTGATGCTATATTTGCTGATGCAGTATCGATATCGTGGGCTGCTGTATCGATATATCGCCAGGAGTCATTTTTGGTATATATTTCCCGAAGTATTTTGTGGCCACGCCCCCATTTGGTTCCGTGTTTACACAATGGAAACTTGTTCACACCGAAAAATTGTGACGTTTTGACTGTTTAGAGTCTAAACAGTCAATTTTTCGGTGTTTTTTCGGCACACGCCCGTTTTAACCGTCTAAACTTTAGACGGTTAAAACGGGCGTGTGCCACTGCGAGTTTGAGCAGACGCTATCGTATCGTGAGGGCCGTGTGTGTCGTGTGCCGTGTGTGTCGTGTGCCGTGTGTGCGTGTGTCGAGAGTGTCCGTGTGTCGGTGTGTGTGTCGCGTGGTCGTGTGTCGTGTGTCGTGGTGTCGTGTCGTGTGCCGTGTGTGGTCGTTGTTGTGCCGTGTGTGCGTGTGTCGTGTGTCGTGTGCCGTGTGCGTGTGCGTGTGCCATGTGTTCGTGTGCCGGTGTGTCGTGTGTCGTGTGTGTCGTGTGCCGTTTGCCATGTGTGTCGTGGTCGTGTGTCGTGTGCGTGTGTGTCGGGTGTCGTGTCGCTGTGATGTGCCGGTGGGTGTGCGGTGATGTCCGGATGTGGGTCGGTGGTCGGTGCCGTTGTGTCGTGAGTCGTGTCAGGAGTTGATGAGAGTGTGTCTGTGCGTGTGCGGGAGTTCCGTGTACGTTGCGTGGCATGTGCATGTGGTTCCGGTGATGCGTGAGGCCGGTGTGGAAAAAAAAATGGTGTGGCCGTGGTGAGGGTGTCGGTGTGTTCGATGTGCGGTGGGTGTGTCGTGGTGTGTCGTGCCGTGTGTTCGTGTGCGTGTGTCGAGTGCCATGTGAGATCGTGAGGTGTGTCGTGTGTCGTGTGCCGATGAGAATGAGCACAGCATGTGTCGTGTGACGTGGCTGGGCCGGTAGTCGAAAAAGTGTGCCGTGTGTGTCGTGTGCCGTGTGTCGTGTGCCGGTGTCGTGTCGTGTGACGTGTGTCGTGTGGTGTGTGTCGTGTGTGTGTCGTGTGCGTGGCCGTGTGGTGTGTGCCGTGTGTTGCCGTGGTCGTGTGCGTGTGTGTCGTGTGTGGTGTGCGTGTGTGTGTGTGTCGTGTGCCGTGGGTGCCGTGTGTGTCGTGTGCCGTGTGTGTCGTGTGCGTGTGTCGTGGTGCCGTGTGTGTCGTGTGTCGTGTGTCGTGTGTGTGTGTGCCGTGTGGTCGGTGCGTTGGTCGAGTGCCGTGTGTGTCGTGTGCCGTGTGTGTCGTGTGTCGTGTGCCGGTGCGTGTTGTTGTCGTGTTGTCGTGTGCGTGTGCCGTGTGTGTCGTGTGCCGTGTGTGTCGTGTGTGTAGTGTGTGCCGTGTGCCATGTGTGTCGTGTGCCGTGTGTCGTGTGCCGTGTGTGTCGTGTGTGTGTGCCGTGTGTGTCGTGTGTCGTGTGCCGTGTGTGTGTGTCGTGTGCCGGTGCGTGTGTGTGTCGTTGCGTGTGTGTCCGTGTTGTCGTGTGTCTGCTGCGTTGGGTGTTGTGGTGTGTGTGGCGTGTCGTGTGTGTGTTGTCGTGTGTGTCGTGTGCCGTGGTCGTGTGGTTGTGTGTGTGTCGTGTGTGTGTATGTGCCGTGTGTCCGTGTGTGTCCGTGTGTGTCGTGGTGTCGTGTGTGTCGTGTGCGTGTGTGTCGTGTGTGTCGTGTGTGTCGTGTGTCCGTGTGTCGCGCGAATCGTGCGGGACACTGTCCTGGTCCCAGGCCGAGCTAACGGTAGAACCAACAGGACTAACAGTGACTACCAGAGAAGGTTTGCTGGTTAACGTTTGAGTCCAGCTCTTCGCCCACACGGGCGTGAGAGTGAATGGGGGGGGAAGACGCGGTGGTCCGAAGAGCTGTAGACTTAGGCCTGATACGGGCACGATGTGGTCAAACTCCGCCCCATATGTTCCATATGTGAGGCTAAACACATCTTTAGCGTTGTGATTTCACTTCAACAGTTTAAGTCTATCAAAAACAAACATTTCAAATTCCCAGTGAAGAGGCAGAAGAACCGAGAACGTCGCCGCATAAACCCAACGACAACAACAACAACAACAAACATCAGATATCAGCACTTTACAATATTTCAATACTTGGAACCTTTCGCCATCTTTAGTTCAAAATCCTCATTGTCACGAGATCAGGAGCCACGCCAGAGCACGCCCAGAGAGCCACGCCGAGAGCCACGCGGAGCCACGCCGGACCAACGCGACCCACGCCAGAGCCACGCCAGAACCACGCCGAAAGCCACCGCCAGAGCCAGACCACGCCAGAGCCACGCCAGAGCACGCACGCCAGAGCCACGCCAGAGACCCACGCCACCAGGTCAGAGCCACGCCAGAGCCACGCCAGATCAGCCAGAGCCACCCCAGAGCCAGGTCAGAAGCCAGCGCCAGAGCCACCCAGAGCACAGGCTCAAAACGCCACTGTCTCAGAGCCACGCCAGAGCCACTACTAGAGGGTACACACGCTAGAGCCACGCCAGAGCCAACGTCAGAAGCCACTGCCACGTACACGCCAGAGCCACGCCAGAGCCAGTCAGAGCCACGGCAGAGCCACTAGAGGCACGCCAAGAGCCACGCCAGAGCCACTGCCAGAGCCACGCCAAGCAGCCACCGCCAGAGCCACGTGCAGAGTCTCACGCCAGATGACTCTTCGTGTCAGAGCCACTCAGAGAGCTCAGCCATCCAGAGTTCAACCGCCAAGATTAAGCCCGCTCATGCGCGTAGCAAGCCACGGAGACAGAGCCACAACCTCAGCACGAACACCAGAGTCTACGCCAGTAGTACACGTCAGAGTCACCCCAGAGCCTACGCTACTAGAGACCACGCTCCGTAAGCCACACTAGCAGCACACGCTCAGAGCCACGCCAGAGTCTACGCCAGAGCCACGCCAGATGAGCCCCCGCCAGAGCAACTCAGAGCCACGGCCAGATCCACACTAGAAGGCATGCCACAAAGCCAGTCAGTGAGCCAGCGCCAGAGCCACGCCAGAGCCACTGCCAGTAAGCCCATCGCAACCACGGCCCAGAGCCAGGTCAGAGCCACGCCAGAAGCCACGCCAGAGTCAACGCCCCAGAGCCCACCCCAAGAGCCAGTCAAGACCGAGCCAGAGCCACGCCAGAGCCACGCCAGAAGCCACCCAGAGCCACGGTCAGAGCCACGCCAGAGCCACCTTAGAGCACGCCGAGTAAGCCACGCCAGAGCCACGTCAGAGCCACGCCAGAGCCACGCCAGAGCCACGCCCAGAGCCAGGTCAGAAGAGCGCCACACCAAGAGAGCCAAAACCGACATAGAGCCTGATCGCGCGAGAGCCACGCCAGTAATGACCAGATCGACCAGGCAGCCTCGTCTGAGAGCCACGTCAGCAGGACCACGTCAGAGACCGCCAGGCCACGCCAGAGCCAGTCAGAGCCACGGCGAAAGAGCTCACACGTAGAGGCAACCGCCAGCCACACGAGTCACGTCAGCAGACACGCCAAGCACGCCAAGCACGAGCTCCAGAGCCAGCACTAGAGCCACGCCAGAGCCACGCCAGTACAGTGATGCGACGCCAGAGCGCCCACGCCAGAGCCCACGCCAGAGCCAAGCGTCAGAGACCCATCGCCATAAGCCACGACCTAGAGCATAGCCATAGAGCTCAGGTTCCGAGTAGCCTCGCCAGAGCCACACTAAGCCACGCCAGTAGACCACACTGTCAGAGCGCACTGCCCAGAAGCCTACACTAGAGGCATCGCCTAGAAGCCAGGTCAGAGCACGCCAGAGCCACACTAGAGCACGCAAGAGGCGACGTCAGAGCACGCCAGAGTCACGCCAGAGCCTCGCAGAGCCACCCAGAGCCACCAGAGCGCACCCCGGCACACGCCAGAGCACCGCCACGTGGGTAGCCACGTCCAGAGTCACGCAGGTTGCCTCGTCTCAGAGCACGTCAGAGCCAGCGCGCAACTCTATCGAGAAGTCACAGATCCAGTAGCCCGCCAGGTCCTAGGTGAGCCACTGGTTTCAGAGCCACACTAGAGGACGCCAGAGCCACGCCAGGGAGTTCACTGGTCAGAGTTCACCGCCAGAGCCACGCCAGGGTGAAGCCAACTTGCCAAGTGAGCCAGCACTTATACGCCACGCTCAGGGCCCACGCCAGCAGTTCACATCCAGAGCCGACGCCAGTTAGCCACTGCCTAGAGCACGTCAGGACCACGCCAGAGTCCTACAACTAAGGAGTGCAGCCAGAGCCAGTCATAGCCCCCGCCAGAGCTCAGCACCTAGAGAGCACGCCGAGGAGCCACCGGTCAGAGGTCGCACTCCAGAGCCACATAGAGCACGCAGGAGCCAGGTCAGAGCCACGCCAGGCCACAACTAGAGCCACGCCGAGCCTCGTCAGAGCTCACGCCAGTAGTCACGCCAGAGCCTCGTTCAGTGGCCACCCAGAGCCACCCAGAGTGCCACGCCAGAGCCACTCCAGAGCCACGCCAGAGCCACGTCAGAGCCAGACCAGTTATCAAGGAAACATCAATTATCAAGGAAACATCAATTATCAAGGAAACATCAATTATCAAGGAAACATCAATTATCAAGGAAACATCAATTATCGAGGAAACGTCAGTCAGGGCGGAGCTGCAGAGGAGGTGGTTCAGACCGTCGAGAGGAAGAGGATTTTCGAAACAGAATTCCTCAAACTAGAGAGAACAAAGCTAAATGCTACTCCAGGTGTTTTGAAGAGGGAACAATGTTAGAACAGGGTTAGAATATCGAGAAAAGGCAACTTAGCCTGATATAGGACTGAACAAACTGGAAACGGCCCATGGACACAGAGACAGCTCAAATAGTGCTAATTATTGGGTCGTTGTGGAACACTGGACCCGTGTGATACATTGTTCCCCCGGTAACACCAAGAGCACAGATTTTAGCACAAATGTCAAAGGGTGGTTTTTTACCTGTCGTAGTCGCCGTTGCAGAGCGCTCGGACGGGGATGGCGAACGGCTGCCACACCGGGTTCAGCGTGTTCTTCACCACCTCCGTTTTATGGCAGATCGTAAACCTGGACACAAGGACGCGAGGTCGGACACAGAACCAGCTCTTAAATATGTAATTAGACCAAGCTGCTCCAATCCACACGCACGAGCTGTAAAACCCAATGAGGTCAAGTAAAAGTCATTCACTCGTCCTTTTCAGTCGATGTTTGTCTCCGATGGCAAGATATGACGACAAACTAAATAAATCGCAGCCCTAATCGCCCTGTTGGAACATGTTGACGTACAGTTTTTAACATTAAAGGTGCTGCACGGGATTTTTAGCGTCTTAGAAACATGACAACTAATTTACTTGAAGCGGTTTATTGCTCGTTCCTCATTATTCGCCGCTGCGGTTTTCCAAGTGCGTTTCACATCTTCCAGAGCAGAGATTGCTGTCACGGCAACGCCACGCAGCGTTGGCATTTTGACCCCAAGAGCTGCTCCTACTCTACATCTGTGCTGGGGCAAAACAGATTATACATATATATTATGTATAACTCACTCGACTCGTCTCTGAGCTGGTCTTACCCCAGCACGTGGACCCGCTCGTCCATGGCAACCGTGGTCTGTCATAAGGTCTAAAGCACTTTCACCCTCGTTGAAGCGGCGACCTTCGAATTAGACGACGACCACCAGGGTTTGGGTGCGCTTAGCAGAAATGCTCAGTGGTCCCGCCCAGTGGCCATAAACATTGCATACATCACAATCCTGTGGGGTCTGGGGGGCCTCAACCAAGAAGTTTTCAACAAAAACTGTTTTATTTTCTGTATTGTGGTACATTTTAGATGTAACATTATTGGCATCATTACTCAGTTTATTAGAGAGCGAGCCCCCCCTCCACAGTCCCTAAATGTCCTTGCTCCGCCCCTGCTCCAGCGCCACCTGAAGCCCCTCTCCTGCTCTTCTGCAGAACAGATCTAGGCTCTAGAAAAGGCGGCAAACTATAACGTAAGAAGATGAACCACTTTGTGTTTGCGTCGCCACGGTGACGGCCTCACGGAGCTCAACTTATCTCACGACTTGTTTCATTCTCTCTTTTTCACGGGTTCTAATTGAATATGAGGCCGATTTTCATGCTCTAGAGACCGTTTTGCTCCTTGTGGTTGGGAGAAGGCGTGTGCGGCGCTAACTCTTCTCAGCTGTGCCTCTGATCTGAGTCTGTTCAAACCGTGGCTTGTTTCGACGTCCCTCAAACGCATCTCAAAGTCACTTTGGGGGAGAGAGAGAGGCCGCACTTGAGTCCTAGTTAGTTTTGATAAAGGACTAAAGACAGACTCTGCCTACAGACGGCCCACTGTTTAATTTAAAAAGGAACAGTGCAGCTTCAGCACAAACGGCCAATTATGCCATACGCTCCAAACTGCCTGGTCAGGCCGGTGCCCCCCGGAGCACTTGATGCCCGACGCACTGTGCACTATGTGCGTAATGGGAGCGACGGCACTGACGGCCACAGTAATGATTATGATTATTGCAATGCTTCTGTTTGTTTTCATTGTGATTTGAAAGCCTCGTGTCCCGTTATGTTTCCCCGTTCTGCCGTGGAGATGGCCAGCTCTGTGTTCTCTGTGAAGGAGGGATCGCGACGGGCGGGAACGAGGTGGACAGCACTTTGAGTTGTACACCTGAAACCTGAAACAACGGTAAGTGAAGACATCGCAGCCGGCCGATCCCTGCAGACCAGCGCAGTAACGTTACATCCCAGAACGCAGGACATCGAGACGAAGAGCAAGCGTGTACTCGTCACAACACGATATGCATCCTCGATTTGCACCAACGTACATCTTGGACATTCACTTTTCCATTTTCGAGAGCGCTTCCCAAGAGGCACGCGGCGACTCCACTTGCTTTAATAACTTATTCCAACTTATTTGTCACATTTTATCGACTCCATGCAGATTTTACGCAGAGTGTCTGTTGTTAGCGCTGGAGGGGGGGCTGCAAATTAAAACCAGTGTGTGGCGTCGACGGAAGGAGCTGAAATATGGCACCGTGACGGCTGATAAAAAAATATGCCATCAGTTTGGCTTTTTTACGCCCGCAGACGTTTTAAAGGGATGATTGGGAGTTTCGGGAACGGGGGGCTGCGATATGAGCGAGTTAGCGTGCGATCGCGCTGACGTTTATGATGACGAGGCGAGACGGAAAGTATTGTTTTGGTAAATGGTCCCGGACAAAATGAGCCGGGCAAAGAGGTAAACAAAGCATTAAACTGTTCCATTTTAAGTCTCGGAACGGGCTCGTTGTTGTCATAGGGACGGGCCAGACCACATCCGATATCAATATTAATACTGTCTAACCTCAAGGGTGACGGCGCATTATTTCAAACACTTTTACAGTTTAAACATTTATTTCACTGAATGTCAAGTATTTTTAGTCAACATTTCACGTATCATCACGTTAACCACCTTTTCGTGACATATATATAGTCCAACCTGTCGTTTGCACTTTAATATATATATGAAAATAGTATTACTTAGTATTAAAAACAACATTATTCTTTAAAAGAGGTTTGAAGTGTTTTGATTGATTATCATTCCAGACAGAAGCCATTGTTTTGACACGAAACAATGAAGAAATGGCCATAACATAATTGATTAAAATATCCTGTATACTTGAAATATAAATGTACTGTGACCAGTGTAACACAATGTACTCTCAATATATGGATATTGCATTACAACAATAAAAAAATCAATTTCCTACAATCAATAATTTCTCACAAAAAAGATAAATGATTGATTATTGATTATTGAAATGCCGGGCGTGTTGACCATGAATGTGGGAATGTCACAGTTCAGAAATGTTCTGTAAGTTTGTGGGATGAACATGTGACGCTGCGTTCAGACGCTCAGAGTCGGAAGGTCAAGGACGGCGTTTCCAGAGGAACGGCGTTATTTGTGTAAGTTCTAAAGGATTTCAGAGACATTTGTGAAGAATCACTCACGTTCCGTCCTCGTTGCTCCGATAGAAAACCATGAACGGGTCCGACTTCCCGAAGAAGTCCTTCTTGTCCAGTTTGTTTGCACAAAACTGCATCATCGCACTGTCCTGGAGAGAGAGAAGAGAGAAGAGAGAAGAGAGAAGAGAGAGAAGAAGAGAGAAGAGAGAAGAGAGAAGAGAGAAGAGAGAAGAGAGAAGAGAGAAGAAGAGAGAAAGGAAGAGAGGGGAAAGGAGAGAAGAGAGAGAAGAAGAGAGAGAAGAGAGAAGAGAGAAGAGAGAAGAGAGAAGAAGAGAGAAAGGAAGAGAGGGGAAAGGAGAGAAGAGAGAGAAGAAGAGAGGAGAGAAGAGAGAAGAGAGAAGAGAGAGAAGAAGAGAGAAAGGAAGAGAGGGGAAAGGAGAGAGGAGATGAGAGGAGAAAGGAGAGAAAAGAAGAGAGAATAGAGGAGAGAAGAGAGAAAAGAGAAAAGAGAAGAGAGTAGAGAGAGAAGAAGAGAGAAAGGAAGAGAGGGGAAAGGAGAGAAGAGAAGAGAGAGGAGAGAAAGGAGAGAAGAGATAAGAGAACAGAGTAGAGAGGAAGAGAAGAGAGGAGAGAGAGAAACGCACATCACTTTATTTTCTTCCAAAACTGTCCTAATCCAAAAGCACAGAGATGTGACTCATGCTGGCCTCATGTCACACACACTCATGCTTTCATGCGTGGTCATAGAGGAGAGAGAGAGAGAGGAGAGAGTGACAGATGAGAGGCGAGGCGTATTCGAATGACTGAGAGTGAGCAGGGAGGAGATCGAGAGGAGAGTTGAGAGAGAGAGAGAGATGCGTTCAGAGGCTATTCGAAAAATGCTTTATGCATGCGTTTCATAGAAGAAGTGAGGAGAAGAGAATGGGAGAGAAGAGAGAAGAGAGAGTGCTAGTAGATGTCAATGAAGGAGAGAGCGTGATCATGAGAATGAAAGCATTCGTCCACATGCTTTCCAATGGCGTGCAATGGGCTGTATCGATGATGGAGAGACGAGAGAGAGGGAGCGCATATGAGCGGAGTAGTGAGAGGCGTTCATAGGAGAGGTAGGCGTGATCAGCAAGAGAAGGAGGAAGTGTGGGTGAAGGCGGTTCATGGCGTTCATGAGAAGCGCGTCATGTTTCATGGCTTTCATGCGTTCATAGTGTTCAATGGCGTTAAGTAGGGAGAGAGAGAGGAAAGAATGAGGGAGGGTTGGAAGAGGTCGTTCATGAGAGTAGGCAGTTCATAAGTTGAAGGTGTTTGAGGCAGTTCGGGAGAAGGCAGGGGTGAAGCTTCATGCGTCATCATACGCTGTGTCATAAAGGGCGATGTCAATGAGCTTTCATGCTGTATCATGCGTTCATGGAGGGTATGAGCGTTCATAGCGTTCATCGAGAGAGCGAGGCGTTCATGGCGTTCATTAGAGGGCGTATCTCATGTGGATGTGAATGGCGTTCATGGGGACTGGGCGTTTCCATAATGGCATTTTGCAGTCATCTCTTTCTTCATGCGTATTGCTGGCCGGTTGATCCGTGCAGTTTATGGACGTGGATCCTCGGTCTACTGCCGTTCAGCTTTCCACTATTCCGCGCTGGAACCGTTCGCCTTTTCAGAGAACGTAAAACTAATGGTATAAAGTCTATATATGTTTAGGTCGTTCCCACCAGTCTGGATTTGGTGCTTAGAACTCCATCTACAGGGCACAGAGGGAAATAGACACGGCTAAGGCTTGCCCCGACCAATCTGCTGATTACAGGACGAGTCGCGCCGATGTAAGCGTGTCTGAAGATCGAATTTACTGCGACCACGTAAACAACAACCCAGCACCTCAGTTCCGTTTTGGGGTTTGTATGTCTAAAGCTCTCGACTCTGGCAGTAGATCTGCCCTGATGGATTGATCCAGGGTCACACGTGTTGGATTTGGCACCGATCAGGGTATAGCGGGTTATCATTAGGGTTTTCATCTTACAATACAAGATTGCAGGATTTTAAAATACAAGGAGACTTTCAGACAACATTTCCCGTGTGCGAACAAAACCAAGAGAGCTTTTTAAATCATGCTAGTTCACGTAGTTAGTTAATGAATTTCTAAAGCTCTGGTCAAAGGACGAACTGCACCGACAAGGTGCAAGTGAGGCTACATGGTTGTTATATCAGTTGGATCTCCATATTGGTATTATATGAGAAGGGTTAAGTTATCGAGTATGATGAAATGAACTAATGTCAAATTAATTAATTTAATTGAAATGTTTTATATTGTGAAAAGATGACAATATTAATGAATGAATTAATTAATTAATTAATTTTATTGAATGTTTATTTTGAAAAGAGACAATTTCTCATTGGGTTTTCCCTGAATAAAAAAAAAAAAAGAAATGAAAAAAGGTCTGCCTATGACCTCAGAGATCTACCTATGACCTCAGAGTTCGACCTATGACCTCAGATCCACCTATGACCTCAGAGTTCGACCTATGACCTCAGATCCACCTATGATGTCTCAAATGTGGGGACTTTGAAACGGAGTCATCAAAAACGAGTGGACGAAGCCAAATAGAACTCCAGCTAAACGCCAATGGTTCTGTTGTTGTCATACGGTTCATTCAGACATTAAAATTTACAACATCTAAAGCCAGAACTTTATTACCAAAGACAAGACGGGGAAATGGAAACATGTCGTTTTTATAAATGAGCAGAATATAAACAGTTCACGGTATGTTTCCAGAACATTTTGATTTGAGGAACTTTGCGAGCGGTGCACGGTTCTCCTTCTCTTCTCTCGCAGGAACACAGCGCAGCCCTTTATGAGTTGAGTTTTATTAGATTTACCACAGCGGTGATGGATGGACCCAGTGTGAGGGCGGGGCCATGTCTCCGCTCTCATATACCACCAAGACCCCCGCGCCGCGCACACAAACCTACAGCAATAAAACATGAACAACGCGCTATTCTTGTACTCCGCGGGGCGAGAGGTGGTTTAGTCTGGACCAGAAAGAGACTATGCACGATGTGTCTTGAGATGGGGGGGGGGCAGGCGAAATACTATCAATACTATCAATACTTTACTCCTGTACTGAGCTTTACGTGACCTAAAAACAAACTGCACAACAATCATCGTTCTTTCAATCCACACTCGATGGAAGTGAATCTGTGCCACTCGAATCCACGTTCAAGCGCCATCGTGGGACCCAAAAACAGCCGTTATGCCAGGGCGATTCAACATAAGGCCCGGGGGCCAAATCAGTTCCTCCAAGTGATGAGTTCGGCCCACGAGCCATCTTCCAATATAAAAAAGAACATATATATATATCTTGTTTACTGGTTTAATCCTGGGTTAGTACTAGTTTAGACCTGGTTTGTTCTTGGTTTAGTCCTTGTTTAATTTTTCTTCAGACCTGTTTTGATTCAGGGTTAGTCCTGGTTCAGACCTGGTTGGTACTAGTCTAGTCCTAGTTTGATTCTTGTTCAGTACCAACTGGATGGGCAATTGTGCAAAGCAGTGTTGGTAAAGCATTGTGGATGTTTTTCCTCACAAACATCGAATCCGTCAGAAGTTCTTTTATTGTCTTAAGTCACTTTATTGAGACTGTGTTGGGGATATTTTTTGCGACCCCAAAATGTTGTTACATGAATAGCCCTGCGTCATGCACTCGTACTCGGCCGTGGAGTCCGAAGTGGGACAGGTGGTCACCGTAGTTGGCGGCACCGGGTTGGCCATCACGCGGGTGTGATGCGTTTGAGGGCAGCGGCGGCAAAAGGAGGAAAGAGGAGTGCCAGGTTGGATCGCTCTGAACTGAGGTTACTGAAAACATGCACGACAGGAGAGTCTCGGCCCCTTCTCCTGAAAAAGAGTCTCAACGTCTCCGTCAGACTCTTCTGGTTAAATAAAGTTACATACAAGAGAGCTTTATGAATGAGTGATGTAACCAACTAAACAGAGCTACAAAAGAGTAATGTGCTCTCTCTTTCTTCAGAAACTCACTCTCTCTGATCTATATTAATAATGCTTGTTTGGTTGTATTTGTCCATCTCACTCATCATTCCTCCTCTTGTGGTCAGTGGAGGGCACTTCTGCTGGTATGTTTCCAATGTGCCAATGTTTTTAATAAACACGGTAAAATAAAACATCTTTGGTCAGTTATAGATGAGCATTTTGCACAGTTTTTATTCTGTTCCGGCCCTCCTTCATGAAAGCGTGTCCAATGTGTAGCTGCACAGATATTCATGTGAGTTGCTTTGAGAAGAATGCGGAGTCAACGCGCTCAAGGCAGAAGCTTCATTCAGCCTTCAGATGTATTTTATTACATTAAACATCACATGAAATATAAAACACACGAGCGAATGAAAGAGTGTGGAGCAGCCGGAGACCAAAGAGCAGCGCGGTTCAGCCAAGTTCAGATATAAAAGAATGCTTCAAATGTGCGTGTGTGTGCGTGTGCGCGTGTGTGCGTGCGTGTGTGCGTGTGCGCGTGTGTACGTGTGTGCGTGTGTGCGTGTGTGCGTGTGTGTGTGCGTGTCCCTCTTGCCTTTGGTATGATAATTGGTTTCTTTGGGAATGAAGCACTGTCCATTCTTACACACTTCATTCACAAAACCAAACGCAGATTTTAACGACGCACCTTCGAAACCGTGGCAACCGTTTCGCCACTTTCCTTCCCGGTCGAATGAGTTGCTTGCGGGTGAATGAATGCGTTTTGCAGCTCCTCCTGCAGGCCGCCTTCGGGATGAAGCTGATTTCTGTGGTTGCGTATTTTCTCAATCATAGTTCATTTAATTACAGTGGACATGTTTCTGCATAAAACACACACGAGACACAGGTAAACAAGCCAGACCGTTAACTCAAGGCGTTGGCGGTGAAACTGGAACGTACACTGCCCCTTTATACTCATAACGGTGGGTAGTCGATTCATTCTGAACATGCCGGCTTTTCAGACACCTCTGCTGGTCTCTAGCTGCAGCTCTGGGGGCTCTTGGGTCTAATATTAGTTGTTTTGCGACACCTCTGGACTCGTCTGGCTCTAGGCCCATGGAGCACTCAGCCTTATCGCGCTCACACCACTCTGCCGTCTGCCGGAGCGCGACCATTGTTAACTCTCCCATCGGCTGAACCGGTCTGTGTGCCAAATGCAGATGCACTAAAAACTCGACTGACAAACGGCAACACATTCAGGAAAGTCAGGGAAGAGAGTTTGAAATTCAGACAACAAGACTGTATTTCCCTCGCGTTCAAACATTGCTGACGCCTTTGTATGCTTCCTGCTCATGGACACGCACTGCTTAAGACACCGTTGGGTTGTTCACTCAAAAAAAAAAAAGATGTATTATGAACTGGTTTGTCACTATTACAATACTTTAAATGCGGGAGTCCTCAAGGTAGCTATTTAGGGCCTTTGTTGTTTTCGATATTCGCCTATGACCTGCCTCTTGCATTAGAAGCTGTGATTGACGCAGACGACGCCTTCTTCATCAGCTGATGTACTGTCCAGCACCTTAGGGCGAGGGTTTAAATAAGCTGGTGGTCTAAGCCTTTTTAACACATGACTATAGCTGTGGGAAGAGAATTAGCAGTCATCAGCAGATGCAACAAATACTGTTATATTCCGAGGTATTAAAGCGTAGAACTCCCTCCCAAAAGACATTTAAAAAACTAATACGTGTAATGAATCTATTTTGCCACTCGCCAACACAATCGTCTTCATCTGTTCTCGATACAGTCCACGCATTGCGCACTTTACCTCGTGCATTATTCGGATTGTTCTGACTTTCACGTCCGCTTTATGGATCGTCTAAATATAAATGACTGTTTCGTATCATTACCGCCCTGCGCATGAGCCCGGAGGTGTACAGTGCCTCTTATCTCTGACACTTGGCTAACGCTAATCTCCTGGCTCAGTTACAGCATGTGAGCGTGAAAGGATGCCCGGGGCGGTATGCACATCCACACCAGCAGAGCGGCGCCACTAACGATAAACTAATGGCTTTTTAATGTCCTTCTCTGGCTCTACGCCCAGTGGCACATCAGGACACAGAGGGAGAGCGGCTGGACCCTAATGGAGTGTCCAAGGGTGTGTGTAGGATTCTGGATATTGTTTATAGGTCTTCAATAAATCTTACTACGCTATGTTGAGTTAATCCTATATTATTTCACAACTCAGGCTCAAATGTTCTCGGTCTGTGAGCGGCTGTTGTTGGTAGCCACGTTAAAACTGGGGGTGGGTTATTGGTTATCGGTGAGTTCAGAGTTATTGGAGGCTTTCCCCAGGTACTGCATCGGCCCGATATTGCAGATTTCATGTGGCACCGCCCCAGTGTCAGTGTGTCCACGTGTGCTTCACAGTTCGTCCACGGTGAAAATGGAGGAAGATTTAGGCTGAAGATACGTCTGCATGCACGGCCTTTTTGATATATTTTACTGCTGTTATTATTCATTGTCGTGTGTTGCACTATTCTTTGTCGCAATCACGCAAGAAATGATTTTTAACAGATGAATACATTCTTTTTTACGAACGTGAACAGTGACAATAACAATACAACCGTACCGTACATGTACCGTATTTTCGGGACTATAAGTCGCACCTTTTTTCATAGTTTGGCCGGGGTGCGACATATACTCCGGAACGACTTACATGTGATATTATTAACACATTATTATATCCTTTTGTTTGTTATTTTCACACTGGACAACCGCATTTCACATGTTGATCATTGGGGTAATACTGATGCTTTGGTGAACCTGTTAGCACGTTAGCAGACGTACGTCTATTCACCATGTGGTTCTCTAATCTGTTATCATTTTAAATTGTTCTTAGTCTTGGATTTTCTCAAATAAATTTCCCCCCAAAAATGCGACTTATACACCAGTGCGACTTATATATGTTTTTTTCTTCTCTATTATGCATTTTTTGCCTGGTGCGACTTATACCTCGACTTAATAGTCCAGAAAATACGTGAAATGCGCGGGCCTTGCTGTGGTCTTTTACATCTTAAAGGGGCTGAATCCATCTGTTTTCATGTAATAGTAACATCTGTCTCGCCCCGGCACATTGTTAAAGTAATTATAGAGCGTTTTATTCTCTGCACTCTTTGTATGCTAATGCTCGCGACGCTAACGCTTTGGCCGACCCCCCGATCTACGCCCAACAACCCCCTAGTCACTTGCAGCTGCATACTGACCTTCCAATCCAACACTTGCTCAACCAGTGCAAACAATTATAACAAGAAAACATTAGCTAAAAAACGAAGTAGCTGAAAACAATAGCTACTTTCTAATTCTGTAAGTTCTCGACTGCAAATACGCCGTTTGCGCATGAACATTGAACATTTTACACAGCTCAACCTATTTAATACCGTATTTTATTCAGTAGCAAGACTTATTTTCTAAATTGAACACAATTCTCGCTCAAGCAAACGTGCTAACATGAACACGAGCATGCAAATATGTCTTACAAAGTTATAGTGGAAAAAAAATCGACTCAAAAACGAGGTTTAACCGGAAACCGCCGAACCAGTCGCACAAGAACGTGCCGCCGCCGCCGCCACGTCCACGTCACGTCGCGCTCGCTGACACGGCGGCGTCTTATCTCCATATCCATCACGACTCTGATTTCCGCTCAACATCTAATATGTTTCATGAGCTGTCGAGATAAATCAGTCTGTTAAAATATTGACCGTTCAGTGAGATTTCCCCTCAGAAGAAGTCAAGCGTGTGAGGTTGAATAAATTAAACGACTCCCCGCGCGAGTGTCATTAAACCTGGCTCTGGGTTAATCAAATCTGCTGCTGAATATTCAAGCCGCGCTCCCATTTATGAACAGCAAGAAACCCAGTCGGATCTGTAGAAAAAGGTGGAAAATAAGCATATTTTAAGGTGGCTAATGCTTCTTGTGCTACTTCAACTTCAGCTATTATTACTTCTACTACTTTACTGTCTGCCTTGGAGTCTATATGTCTGACCAGCCTCGAGCTTTCAAACCTTTAATATTGTTATTTTCAAACTTTTATGCATGCGAAAAAATTACTCTTAACGCTATTATGGCTCCATTTACTCCTCCAGTGTTGGCAGTGAACAGCTCTCTCTTTAGCATGGTTTGGATACTTAATATTTACCTTACATGGCACAGGTTTTTAGGTTTTATTAAAAAATATCCTAAATTTAATACGTCAAATTACAGTTTAGGGAGAATTTTACGTGAACTGGAATGTCTGTAAAAAAAATAAAATAAGACATGCTAAAAAATATAATGCTAATAATTAAGATGAGGCTTGTTTATGAGCTGTATTCTGAAAGTGGTTTTCCAAAACAAGCACAGTCTTCTTCTTCACGGAGACGGAGTGTTTCTCATCTTTAAGGACGCCATGAGACTGAAGTCTGTTCTTTCAAATATAGACTTTTGCGCATCCGTTCCTTTTGCACAATCTGTTATTTTGTTTTATTGATGCGTCTGGCCCTTCACAGCCGCCGTAACCACATGTCAGATCTCACTTTCGCTACAGATGCTGTCTTTGTGCAGCTGTCACTCAAATCTGCTCCGACAGTAACTCCCAGCGGAGGAATGTAACCAGGGTTCTCTGAGGACTCAAACTGATCATTCATGAAGAGTGACGCAGCGGTTTCAGGTGACACATGCATGTACGTGCACACATAATCATCCTGTCAATGATAAAGGACAAGAGGAGAGTGTATTTACGCTCACACTGGGCTTTCCTCACTGAACTGACAGCTTGACTAACAATAATATTAATGCATTCATATAAATATGGAGAAATGCAATACACGATGGGGAATACGTCTGAACAATGCAAAACAAGGATAAACTGCTCAATATATGTACATTTTTACAACTAAAATTATATATTTATAGAACAACCCAAATACTACTCAAAAAAGACATATTGACCCGAAAATAAATGTAATTTCACTCTTAAATTCAGTTTCCGTGGTCAACACATCGACAGAAACGGTTTGCGATGCACTTTATCATAGTACCTCGGCCAGATACCCTAACCAAACCCTAACCCTAACACCAAACCTTAACACTGACAGACAGTAGACGTTTATTCACCATCAGCATTTCAAATATATTCGTACATTTCACACGCACCATTCAACTGGAAAAAGCTGACGTAATGTGTTGGAATTGGATCAGTCTCCAAACTGTCACAAAGACTGCCACAACTTACGAGCGCTTGTGGATTTTGTTTGAGTTTTTTGGAGGGACGCCGCGTCACGAGCCACGTTTCGGAGTGGTTCAC
>BJKM01000798.1:65000-219341 GCA_015082035.1 Chaenogobius annularis
TTCTAAAAGTCCTGTTGTAATGTGGTTGTAACTGTGGTTCCGAGCAGGAGCAGTGGAGCGTTACAGTCCTTTTGTGAAAGTGGATAACGCTGCGGTTCTTACTCTTGCCAAATTAAATCTTCTAAATCCGTTATAACTCCTGCAGTTCACATATACCACTAATACTTAACCATTTCCTTCTCTAATTTTTGGCAAGAATCTCTCTAAAGATTCTAAAGAATGATTAATGATTGCTGCTACACCTACTAATACTACATCTACTACATCATGCTACTACTAATACTTGGAGCTAGTAGGTGCCCCTCCTTCTCGGCAACCTTGAGAAGTTCCACAGTGAAGGAGAGATCCGACTCCCTGGGACAAGCCGAACTGGCCTCGGTGTTTCCTCATTATTGAGGCCTGAACATCTCCAGAAACGTTCACAAAAAATGTCTGAAATACAACCGACTATTCCAACAGGCACATGAACCCAGCTAAATGGAACCTGCCGTCCTTGGTAACCCATAACAAGGAGGTGTGCAAACAAGAATATCCAACTAAAATGTTCACAGGCGCAGTAATAAAAAAAAGCTCTGTCGTTCTCTCTTGCAATATATATTGCAAATTATTGTAACTTTGGTTCTAAATGTCATTTGCACCAAAATAGAAATCATTAAAACTGTTAAAACGCGCTCAATAAGTGCAGGAAATGTTTATATTTTTGCACCTTTGTGGATAAGTTGATTTTCCATTTACACTTTATACTTAACTAAGATATTTATAGTCACTTTATAGCACATTCCTGATTTATTGACTAAATATTGTCTCAAGAAAATGCACAAAAAGTATTGAGGGTATTTTTTTTGTCATACTCGACCGCCATTAGGATTTCACACATCTTTATCAAGAGACACCTGAAGCCACCTGCTGCTTCTGAAAGTCAGCACGGCTGTGATTGGTCAGGTCCGCCCGTCGCTCACTCAGAGCCTGACTGACCAATAGGAGGAGAGGGTGGGAAACGGTAGGACGGAGAATTGGCTGAGGCGCTGCTTCTGCTCGACTCGACACTCCGTGAATCCCCGTCCGTCTTACAGTTCTACCGTTATTAGGTTTTCCCTCCGGAGCCGCGCTGAAATAATCGATATCAAACGATTACGCGACGGACAACGAGTCACGGACCGGATCGTCGCAGACCGCCGGAGAATACTAAGGCGTCTGTGTCTCACTGCTAAGCCCATGTTACGACACAACACTTTACAAAGACCCGAGCACTAAACTGCACTGCAAATCTGAGGAAAAAGGACTGTTCTGATTGCTAGGACTACGATCATCATACTGACATTACAACTGACATATGCACAATAGGGAAAATAAACGCCGGACTCAACTTGAAAAATAGACGAATTCAACAAACAAATGGACAAAATGGGACTTATACTTTTTGCCATAATGTGTGTTAACCCCTTTTTCCTTTGGATGCTACCTCATTACCAGCTAATTTAATTTGTTTTATTATTATCATTATTTCTTTATTATTATTATTCCTATTTTATTATTATTATTATTATTATTATTATTATTATTATTATTATTATTATTATTATTATTATTACTATTTTCTTTATTATATATATATATATATTTTTTTTTCTTTATTATTATTATTTTTTGGAAATTACTATTATTATTACTTTTTTTTCTTTACATAGGTGAATTTGTTTTATGTACATTTTTGTTGCAGTATGTTTAAAAAAGAAATATATATTTTAAAAAAAAAGAAAATGTCACATGCCTGAAATAAGCGGCTGTGATTGGTCTCAGTATTGGAAGGTGTCTCGGTCTGGTTCGAACAGGAGGGACCGGAGACACACAGGCGAGCAGCAGTATCTCGTTTGTAATGCAGTATTTCTTGTTATAATTCTCATTTCCAAGCGTGTTCGTTGCCGTGTGACATGATGCCGTTCGGGTTTGACTCACTCGACAGTTGCTGAGCTCCTCCGCCGTCAGGATGATGGTGCCGCACTTCTTCCCCGGAATCCCGCTGCGGAGAAAACGAGGACACAACAGAACTGTAAACAAGTTAATCGACCAATCGAAGCTTTGTTTTCAGACTCGAAGGGGGTCCACATGTTATTTAAAAACACAGTCCATGCAAGCGCTTCCTCCAGTTCCTCAGAGTTCAGACCTGACACTGCTTTGTCCAGGAATTATTATGAAACTAGTTTTGTGAGTCCTCCAGGCACTAATTACCTTTATACAAAGCTTCTGATCCCAGTATTCAGTGTGATTTGGCACTTGACCATTGGGGGACTTTCAATCAGATTCGAAGTGCCTCATTATATGCAACCTTTTTACTTCACTTTTACCGTATCTGTGAGCAGCAGGCAAGGTATATTTGTAGAGCACAATTGGTACACGAGGTGATTCAAAGTGCTTCACACAACAGGAAAAAAATGCATTAAAATCATACATGAAAAGAAGAGCGGAAAAAAAACAACTTTCGGTTGTATGCACAGCTGAACGAGACTGGAGCTAAGCATAAATTCCGCCTGGGAGACCTAATTCCATCCCACCTACATCCACAGTTTCACTGGAGCTCCTAAACGCACCAGAGTTATTCCTACCTGCTGCGTGGCGCACCTCCTCTGCATCCACCCAGTGCCCAGTCGGCCCAGTTCAAACCCTTGTGCAGTTGGCTCGCCTGCTTTCAGTCGCCACCACCCTCGCGCAGTTGGCTCGCCTACTTTCAGTCCTCACCACCCTCTCGCAGTTGGCTCACCTGCTTTCTGTCCCCACCACCCTCACGCAGTTGGCTCGCCTGCTTTCAGTCCCCCACCCTCACGCCAGTTGGCTCGCCTGCTTTCAGTCCCCACCACCCTCACGCAGTTGGCTCGCCTACTTTCAGTCCTCACCACCCTTCTCGCAGGTTGGCTCACCTGCTTTCAGTCCTCACCACCCTCGTGCAGTTGGCTCGCCTGCTTTCAGTCCCCACCACCCTCACGCAGTTGGCTCACCTGCTTTCTGTCCCCACCACCCTCACGCAGTTGGCTCGCCTGCTTTCAGTCCCCACCACCCTCGCGCAGTTGGCTCGCCAGCTTTCAGTCCCCACCACCCTCGTGCAGTTGGCTCGCCTACTTTCAGTCCTCACCACCCTCTCGCAGTTGGCTCGCCAGCTTTCAGTCCCCACCACCCTCGTGCAGTTGGCTCGCCAGCTTTCAGTCCCCACCACCCTCGTGCAGTTGGCTCGCCTACTTTCAGTCCTCACCACCCTCTCGCAGTTGGCTCGCCAGCTTTCAGTCCCCACCACCCTCGTGCAGTTGGCTCGCCTGCTTTCAGTCCCCACCACCCTCGTGCAGTTAGCTCGCCTGCTTTCAGTCCCCACCACCCTCGTGCAGTTAGCTCGCCTGCTTTCAATCCCCATCACCCTCGTGCAGTTGGCTCGCCTGCTTTCAGTCCCCACCTGCCCCGCCCATCATCGTAATGTCTTCCGCCAGGTTTTGAGTGCGAAATAACCCATTTAACAAAGCTTTCTGAATGCTTCTTCTCCAAATTAGCTACAGCAATTTGAGAAAAACAGTCCAGTTTGGCCCTTTATCGACTCATTTATACAGGCACGTTCTGATTCTGTTTACACGGGTCAAACGCCCAGTGGAGGGCAACGCACTGCACATTTGACCTGAGATATGGCAGACCGAGCAAAATACTTTCCTCCTCATTATTTCTTAATGCAATTTTATATTCAGTGGAGGGCAGAAGTCAATTTGATTTACTTGAGTTACTTTTTAATAAAATTGTGATTCTCAAAGTAGCTTTCACACACCATAATTTAACTCTTAATTGAGCAAACGTGTCTGTTCGGTCGGTCGGAGTAAAGTGACAAAAGCTTTATGTTGACATGATAATGAATTGGAACATTAATTTGCACGTCTCCTTCACGCTGATTTAGTATCCTTTCATGCTATGCCCTTCAAATGTAAACTTGAAATTATGAAGCAGATATGACAGTCTTTTTATTCTTTTCACCAACGCACCCGCTGCCCCGCCATGTATGTCACGTGAAATCTACAGAATCTAAATCAAATCGATAGAATCAACATTGGGACTAGGATTGGAATAAGACGCGATGAGAAGTCGCGCACACTCCACTGACTCAGACACTTTTATTTCAATGGATTTTCCCGTCGGTGTGAAAAGCTTTGTCCCGTCACATTTGCATCTGCCTTTCCTCTGCTGCTGAATCCGACCAAATAAGGTTTTATGCGGGTCTTTATGCGTCGGAACGTGCGGCAGGCGGCAAAGAGGCAAATACAATTCAGGAGATAAGAGAAGGAACGCACAGTAAATGTAAATTCAGAGATAAACATCAGCGTGTCAACAATCGAATATAACATGTCAAGGGAATCGAATATAACATAAACCCCAAAGAAAGGTGATTAAAGACAGAAGCATGCACCTGAAACGACATGCAGCGATCCCAACATCTACAAACATGTCATAATTGATTGAAGTACAGCCATATTTTCATTTCAAACAGAGGTAAAAGAGTTATGGTTTTGGTCGGAATCTAAACGCTTGAGTCACTTTTCAAAGATGTGTGTTTTGGATGAGGTTGAACTGAGCTGGAGGTCGATCCGCAGATGCTGTGGTTGGACTAATAGAGCAGAAGAATGGACCTGAGATAACTGATGCGTTCCTTTTGGAGATTTACCAAACGGATAGAGGAAATCTGGTTCAACTGCACAAACAACGGCATGGAAAACCTTTCACAATTTATTTTATTTTTTTTCACTTTGGTCAAGATGTTTGCACTTATTTCAAGTCATTGGGGTACGGCATTTTCACTTAAAGGGCCTATGACGTGTTTTTATTAGTTTCTAATGTTGACTTCATTTGGTGTGTTCATACCTGTTGTACATATCAATTATAATTTTACACCAATCGAGCAGGTATTTGTGGAGAAAACATTGAAAAATCTGTTAAAAAAAATGACAGGAAGTGACGTCACACTAGAGATAATAAAAGTGTATGCATAATTTAAAAAATTATATAAATAAATTTGACTCTCTAAACAAGAATTCAACAAAATAAAGTCGCTATCATATATTTTTATTTGTCAAACCAAAAAAAAACTGTGACATTAGATTCGTTTAGATCAGGGGTGTCCAAACTTTTTTCACCGAGGGCCACATTTTGAAACTTATACGGAGCAGAGGGCCACAGACAACCCCACATTGAAGTGAATCATTCGAAATGTTGCATTTGACATTGTTTGATGGCCTCCACAGCTTTAATAAGACTTGGAACATTAATATTAGGTTGCTATAACATCCAATGCTTGAAATGTTTCCAATTTTACAGGAAAAAGTACTAACTTTTTGTTGTTTGGACCGACTTAGCAGGAAGCTGCGAGGGCCCAAAAAAAATTGGTCTGAGGGCCGCATTTGGCCCCGGGCCGTAGTTGGACATGCCTGGTTTAGATTGTAGATTTGCTAGATTGTAGATTTAGTTTTGGCCCATTGTTGCTGGGTAATTTTCCTAGTTAGTGATGCATCAATTACAAACAGGAAGTGAAGATTAATAAACAAAAAAAAGTGCAATTCTGTTGAATAAAATTTTTATAATTTTTAGCAAAATGAAAAAAATATTTATCATACTGCATTTTAGTTCAATGAGTCGGTCCGACTGTAGGGGCGCTTTAAATAGTCGTACTCGCTTGCAGAAACAAATAAAAATCTATCGGAACCAGTTAAAAATGTAAAAAGTTGAACGGGTATCTGACTTATTTATGTAAATTAAATTAGTACATTTTGTGTTTCCTCCCTGTACTTTGTGACCAAAACAAGTCCGCCGTGCGCTGTCTGCGTGTTGATAATAAAGGATTGTATTTCTTGGTCAAGCCAGAAAGTAAGAAGCCGAAGCAGCGCTGTGATTGGCTGTTCTGGTGTGTGAAAAAAACCTCTTTTAAAACTGTGCACGCGGCCTAAACTAAAAGTGTGTGTGTTTTCTGTCGTTGGAAACGGTAAACAAACGTGACCGGACTGTTAGCGTTTAGCCTTAGCATTTAGCATTTAGTAATTTGAAGTTTAGGCCTTAAACCCACGAGAGCCTGAGCAGGACTGGAGGCCGCCCCTGGGCTAAAGTCACGCTCCTCTACTCGCTCCTTCTCTCACCCCCTGCTCTCTCTACGTCCCCTCTCTCCCCCCTCTCCCCCTAATCTCCCCCCTTCTCCCCCCCTCTCACCTCACAGAACCAAATCGATCCTGGAGGTGGTGAAAGGAAGCTACAGTGTGAGACTTTTTAAACGCTCGGACGGCGGATGAACAGGTGAGAAGTTAAAATGGGTATAAATTTGTTTCCAAAGGCGCGTCCTGTGTCGGAGTTCACGGGAGTTTGTCCTTTGAGGAAAAAAAAAAAAGAAACGTGAACGTAAATGTACCGGAGAAGGCGGTGGAAACATGTCGGTTTTTAAGAATCATGTCATGTCGTGTGCCGTTTTCAAAAATGTGAAGCTCGAGACCCGGATCCTGGCAAGTAAAGTGGATATGTATTTATAAATTTAGCCGTTGTTAAAGCTACACCGTGTAACTTTCTGAAGCTGGCCTATATTAAATTCCACAAAACCATACTTTGGAACATTGTCTGCATGGAGGTAGATAGGAATATCATCGCCAAAGGGACAGCATTTCCATGGAGACAAGTGTTGGCTAAGTACGAATCAGGTTTGTGGAGTTGCTAGCTCGCTCACAGTAAGGACAATGTTTTTTCTGTGCAATAAAACTAATAGAGATGTAACAATATCATGGTATTTTATCGTAAAACGTCTTAAAAATAATATCGGCTGTCACAATATTGAAATATGATCTTATTAAATGCATTGTTTTGTTGCAGAAATAAGATCAAAACAGAGAAAACAACATAAACCATGATCCTGAGCTCGATTTCAATAACAATACTGCACTGTCATATTTGAAATCTTTTGGTATATGACAAGTAATGAGTCGCACTAAAGCTGGTTCACCTTTACTTTACACAAAATCATCAGAACAGTTACACTAATAAGAAACAAATAAAGACAGAATTCTATTCAAAAGCACAGACGAGGTAAATCAATCAGTGAAGGTGATTAGGTAATGAAGAGGTTAGGGAGCTTGATTCTATTGCTCTGTCAACTTTGTCAATCATAAAGGTAATAAAGACACTTTTGTCATTTTCAATGCTGTTTGGTTCACGGTCATTATCTAATAATCAGTGCGAGTGGGTCTTTTTGTTTATTTCCCTCTTCTCGCACCAAAAAAGGCATATTATTAAAGTTTGTCTAAATGACAAGGAGGAAATAAAACCACAGTCCTTATCTCCCGAGTCTGTCTGTTTATTTGGATTTATCTGGAGTCACACCTCTCTCATTACCTCTGAAAATATGGAGAGAAAAATAAATTGCCAGAAGAAAGATATCATTTGCATTGGTTTATGAATTTGCAGTTGGTGGGGGGCGGGGAGGGGGGGAATCACTTGAAATCTGTTTGTGCAATTTGTTTTTGGGTTAATTAAGTGGGAGACTAAACCAGGAGTGCCACGCTCCAGGTTTATCAGTGAAGTGATAGGGAAAGTAATTGAAGGAATAAAGGATTAGATGGTGTTTTTGTGCATAACGTTTCAGGGTTACGCAGTCATCTTAGTCGGAAAACTTCAATGAGTTTCAATTCAATTTCAGTGTTCTGGCCATCACTGGAAACACAACTTGTTTCTCTCTATTTACCACGGTTCTTAGAGGATTTCTCTCTTTATACGACGGTTCTTGGAGGATTTCTCTCTATTTACGATGGTTCTTGGAAGGATTTCTCTCTATTTACGACGGTTCTTGGAGGATTTCTCTCATTTACGACCGTGTTCTTGGGGGATTTCTCTCTTTTTTACGACGGTTTTCTTGAGAGGATATTCTTCTATTATGATCATGTTCTTGGAGATTTCTCTCTATTACGACGGTTCTTGGGATTTCCTCTCATTTACGACTGGTTCTTGAAGGATTTCTCTCTTTTTACGACGGGTTCTTGGAGATTCTCTCTCTTTTTATGACAGGTTCTTGGAAGGGATTTCTCTCTTTTTCACGACGGTTTCTTGGAGGAATTTCTTCTCTAATTTATGATCGGTTCTTGGAGGATTTCTTCTTCTATTACGACGTTCTTGGAGAGATTCTCTCATTTTACACGGTTCTTGGAGAATTGTCTCTCATTTACAACGGTTCTTGGTAGAATTTCTCTCTTTTTACGCAGTTCTTGGAGGATTTCTCTCTATTTACGCACGGTTTCTAGGAGGATTTCTCTCTATTACTGACGGGTTTCTTTGAGGACTTCTCTCTTTTTACGAAGGTTCTTGGAGGATTGCCCTCATTATACGACGTGTTTAGGAGGATTTCTCTCTAATTTAACGACCGGTTCTTGGCGGATTTCTCTCTATTTACGCACGGTTCTTGGAGGATTTCTCTCTATTTTACGACAGGTTCTCGGAGGATTTCTCTCTTTTTACGACGGTTCTCGGAGGGATTTCTCTCTATTTACGACGGTTCTCGGAGGATTTCTCTCTATTTAACCGGTTCTTGGGGATTTCTCTCTTTTTTACGCCAGTTCTTGGAGGATTTATCTCTATTTACGACGGTTCTAGGAGGATTTCTCTCTATTTACGACGGTTCTTTGAGGACTTCTCTCTTTTTACGAAGGTTCTTGGAGGATTTCCCTCATTTACGACGGTTCTTGGCGGATTTCTCTCTTTTTACGACGGTTCTTGGAGGATTTCTCTCTTTTTACGACGGTTCTTGGAGGATTTCTCTCTTTTTACGACGGTTCTTGGAGGATTTCTCTCTTTTTACGATGTTCTTGGAGGATTTCTCTCTTTTTACGACGGTTCTTGGAGGATTTCTCTCTTTTTATGATGGTTCTTGGAGGATTTCTCTCTTTTACGCTGGTTCTTGGAGGATTTCTCTCTTTACGACAATGCTTGGAGGATTATGTGTGTTTTTTTAGCACAAAAAATTCAAGTGAAGTCACAACTGAGGCTCCATGGCGGTTGATGACATGGTTTTACCTCAGAAAAGTAAACAATGACCTTAGGAATATGCTCCATTTGACTACTTTTTATTCTCCCTGTCTTTGTGTCTGTGTTTGGTCCGCGATTGCTCTTGTAGTTGTTGAACCAAACAGCTCTTCTACATTGAAATGAATGGATTAGGTCCTCACAGTGGTCCGCCTGCTCCCTCAGATGCCCTCTGTGTATATATTTTATTTGCATTGTAAAGTAGTCGGTGAGACTGGGGTAAGTTGAGCCTGAACTTTTTGCATTGGTTGTTTTTTGGTCAAAGCCATGTAAAATCTGGAAATGACAAAGTATATTTATGTTCACATAAATATACTTTATGAAACTTACACATTTCAAAATGTCCTATGAAGGATTTTATACTGAAAAAATAAATATATGTGTATTCTTTTTGGAATGTACTGCTTGAATTCTTACCCTAAAATACACATATAAACCATTGAAAATATATTCATTTAAATTATACTGTCTACACCACTATAAAAGTATGAATTAAATATGAAATATAGATTTTCTTTTCTATTTTTTAATTCTCCACGTCTTTGTGTTTAGTTCAGTTTGAGGGTCTGCGTTTGCTCTTGTTGTTGTTGAATCCAACAGCTCTTCTACATTGAAATGAATGGATTGCTTCCTCACAGTGGTCCGCGTGCTCCCTCAGATGTATCTATTTGTTCCGTGTAACTGTATCTACTTCACAAAGGCACAAGCTGGTTGAGTCCTTGCGCACTCTGCTGGTGTTTTTTTAATTTTGCATCTTTTAGTAAGTACTTTTGAACATCTGAGCTTTGTATCTTTTGTAAGAAACCGTACAAAATGTGTGTGGAAAACAACCTGGTGCGCACTGTAACGTTGCTCGTCTCCATGGAGGTGAGAAGTTACACCGTGCACCTTTACGTGTGTGAAAGCATCTCGGTCCTGCTCCTCACACAAGTCCACATCCATTACACGATTGTCATGTTTCCTGTTTTTTGGCCGGTCTCTGAAGCGCTCACGCTCCATCAATCCGTCGAACGTTAGAGAAAACGTGTCTGAATAAAGCCAATCTGTCACGGCAGCCTCGTCATCCCGGCCGTTACCGTGGGCACGATAAATAAAAGCATCAGTCAAACTACAGCAGCTGTGGAGCCGGAGACCTTTTCATTTTACTGTGCCGTCTGTCATCCGGGTGTCAGTCACTAAGCGGCCCACGACCAGAATCCACATTTTAGGTTTCGATTATGTGACACAGTCAGAAATAAGAGAAAAATCCACAGAACAACCGCTAGAACTACATCAACTTCTACAACCGCTTCAACTACTACCACTACTACAACCGCTACAACTACTACCACTGCTACAACTGCTACAACTACTACCACTACTACAACTACTACCACTACTACAACTACTACAACCGCTACAACTACTACCACTGCTACAACTACTACCACTACTACAACTACTACAACCGCTACAACTACTACCACTGCTACAACTACTACCACTACTACAACTACTACAACCGCTACAACTACTACAACTACTACCACTACTACCACTACTACAACCGCTACAACTACTACCACTACTACCACTACTACAACCGCTACAACTACTACAACTACTACCACTACTACCACTACTACCACGACTACAACCGCTACAACCACTACAACTACTACCACTACTACCACTACTACAACCGCTAATACTACTACCACTACTACCACTACTACAACTACTACCACTACTACCACTACTACCACTACTACAACCGCTAATACTACTACCACTACTACCACTACTACAACCGCTACAACTACTACCACTACTACCACTACTACAACCGCTACAACTACTACCACTACTACCACTACTACAACCGCTACAACTACTACCACTACTACAACCGCTACAACTACTACCACTACTACAACTTATACAACTACTACCACTACTACAACTACTACCACTGCTACAACTGCTACAACTACTACCACTACTACAACTACTACTACTACTACAACTACTACCACTACTACAACTACTACCACTACTACAACCGCTACAACTACTACCACTACTACAACTGCTACAACTTCTACAACTACAACTACTACAACTTCTACAACCGCTACAACTGCTACAACTACTACCACTACTACAACTGCTACAACTTATACAACTACTACCACTACTACAACCGCTACAACAACTACTACCACTACTACAACCGCTACAACTACTACCACTGCTACAACTTCTACAACCGCTACAACTACTACAACTACTACAACCGCTACAACTACTACCACTACTACAACTGCTACAACTTCTACAACTACAACTACTACAACTTCTACAACCGCTACAACTACTACAACTCACAACTAGGCTACAACTACTACACACTACAAACTGCTACAAACTTCTACTAACTACAACTACTAAACACACATTCTACAACCGCTACAACTACTACCACTACTACTACAACTGCTACCACTTATTACACTATCACTACTACTACAAACTCGCTACAACTACTACAACTGCTTACAACTTCTACACAAACCGCTACAACACACTACTACAACTACTACAACCGCTACAAACTATCTACACACCGCTTACAACTACTAGCAAACTACTACAACCGCTACAACTACATTACAACTGCTACAAACTGCTACACTGACGCTGGCTACACTGCTACCGCTTGCCACCGCTGCTACAACTGCTATACCGCTGCTAAAACTTCTACAAGGGAAATTCTTTATCGAAATTGGTAACTGTGTCTCAGACCAGATGCCCCTGACCTGTGGGGTGCCCACAAGGGTCAATCCTGGGACCCCTTCTGTTTCAACCTCTACATGCTGCCGTTAGGTCAGTTGATACGCAGCGAGAATGTGTCCTATCACAATTAACGCAGACGACACTCAGATCTATGTTTCACTGACGGCAGGTGAATATGGACCAGTGGTATTCACTCTGTCACTGCATCCAACAGATCAGTGTGTGGATGCAAAACAACTTTCTCCAGCTGAACTCAGACAAGACTGAAATCATCGTCTTTGGCCACAGAAACAAAGAGAAAGTGTTAACAGTCACCTCCAGAGTCTCGCTCTAAAACCTACACATCAAGTTAGAAATCTGGGGGTAATAATGGACTCAGATTTGAATTTTAACAGCCACGTCAGATCAATCACATCAGCAGCTTTTTACCATCTAAAAAAACATTGCCAAAATCAAAAGTATAGTGTCCTAAACCAGACCTGGAGAGACTTATCCATGCGTTTGTCTCTAGTAGATTAGACTACTGTAACGGCCTGCTCACTGGCCTCTCCAAACGAGCTGTAAAACAGCTGCAGTACATCCAGAACGCTGCTGCTCGGGTCCTGACTAGAACCAGGAAGTACGATCACATTAGTCCTGTGCTCAGGTCTCTGCACTGGCTCCCTGTGGCTCAGAGAATAGACTTCAAAGCAGCTTCTGCTTGTATACAAGTCTCTCCATGGCCTAGCACCAAAGTACATCTCGGACATGTTTAGTGCCATATGAACCATCTCGGACTCTGAGGACCTCAGGGACCAGGCCTCCTGCTGGTGCCAAGAGTCAGGACTAAACATGGGGAATCTGCATTTCAGTTTTATGCAGCTAAAATCTGGAACAGTCTTCCTGAGGATGTGAGACAGGCCGCTACTCTGGCAATGTTCAATATCTAAACTAAAAACTGTTTTGTTTGGCTGTGCATATGACTGAAATGCTTTTCTTTGCACTCTTCCTCTTTTATGTCTTGAACTAAGAATTGTTGATTATGCCATGTCTTTGTGATTTTAATGCATTTTTTCCTGTTGTGTGAAGCACTTTGAATTGCCTTGTGTACGAATTGTGCTCTACAAATAAACTTGCCTTGCCTTGCCTTGCCTTACAACTACTACAACTGCTACAACCGCTACAACAACTACTACCACTACTACAACCGCTACAACTACTAAAACTGCTACAACTTCTACAACCGCTATAACTACTACCGCTGCTACAACTGCTACCGCTACAACATGCTACCGCTACTACCACTGCTGCAACTGCTACTACCATGTCTCCTTTAATATACTTCATCTGCATTGGAAAGTAGTCGGTGAGACTGGGGTAAGTTGAGCCTGAACTTTTTGCATTGGTGGTTTTTTTTTTGTCAAAACCATGCAAAATCTGATTAAAATCACATAATTATACTTTATGAAATTTACATATTTTAAAGTGTCCTATGAAGGATTTTATACTGACAAAATAAACATAACATGTATTATTTTTGTGACATACTGCTCATCATTAAAAATATATGTATTTAAATTAACCTGTCTATACCACTCTAAAAGTATGAATTAAATATGAGATATACATTTCTTGCCATCGTTTCCTATGCGAGCAGGCGCCCGGTTCAACTCCCCACATAGTGACTCTTTTTGATAAATCTGGTTATATTATATTTGAAGAAATAAATGTACCTAAACTGAATTTGGGGAAAAGAGCATATCCAACGTGAGCTGAGCGGCGTTTCCATTGAAGCTGTGATCTACTTAGCCACAGGCAGATTCTCGAGCGCCACACGAGGCGGTACAAGCTCCTGGCACCGCTCACAGGAGGTGGCATGACTTCACAAGGACCACATGTGGTTTGGGTTGTTACAGCCCAGGACCATGGAGGACACACCCACTCAACAGACATCTACTGGCACCAAATTACTATCAAAATATATTTACGAGCACAATTATAATGCGGCTTATTTTTGTGTCGAAGAAATACCGTGCAAGTATTACTGCAATTTTTTTCCTCCTGGTTCACGGAAACTTTGACCTCCGAGGAACGCTGGAGCGCAGCATGAGCGGAGTGTTTTCATTGGCCATCCTCTTTCGCCTCGGTGGCTTGGCTCGTCCCCGATGCCCGATCACAACATTTGCCGGTCGGTTTTGTTCACTCACCTCTCCGGTCCAAAAATAGAGCAACGAGGTGAGCATTTAGCCCCCTACTGGTGCCACGCGGATCTGCGCGGCTGAGAGTGCCCCCGCGTCAAGGAGCTCCACGGGGGTCCAGCAGTTACAGTAACACGAGCTAAAGCAAGAAATGTCACCAGAGCTTTCAAAAACACTGGATTTAATGGGTGCAGCGACCTCGTTTCTGTAGAGGAGGAAACATACTTAAAGTTTGTCTGAAAAGTTGTTTTGTGATCGTGAGATTGGAAATATGAACTGTTAAACTCATTATATTGTATTTCAGAACATTGTAGAGTTGGGCTGCACGATGAACAGAAAATGATTGTGGTTGTGTGATTTCGCATTATTTTCAGTATTAATCATGCGTTTGTTGCTAGTTTTTACTTCTGAGCGGTCAGACGGGGCCTTGAATGACGCATTTCGCTCTGGCGGTGGAGAAAACAACAACACTTGCACCGCGAGATGAAGTGTTGGAGAGACGGGAAGACTTGAGGCCGTTTCTCGCCTGAAATACGGGACCACGACTACGACTGCTGCGAGAGCACGTGTTGCAAAGGGATGTGCTGTGGAGACATGCCGTCGAAGTTGCTAATTCCAACCATTTCAAACTGACTGGGATCTTGATGTGGACGTTTTGGTTGAAGTCTTCTGTCTGCTGCCCGTGTGTCCGACTCTCCATTTCCCCTGCGCTCTCTCCCATCTCTCCCACTCATCGATCGCCCCCCCCCCCCCCCCCCCCCCGCCAACCCCCCCGGCGCCTCCTCCAATCTGTTAGCCAAACGTTATCAAAACAAACGCCCCCGTCAGTTAGACCCGATCCCCGAGCCGTCCTTCGCACGTGGCTGACGCGCGACAGCGGAGGAATCTGACATGTCGGTGCGTGGCTCTTGTCGTCATCAGAGAAGCAGAGGAGAAGCCCCCCGCCCCCCCCCGAAACCTGCTCAAACGTGTGTGACTCTGGAAAATTGCATTGACTTTCCTCCAAAACAAATTAGATCTGGAGGTGTTTCGAAAGTGTTACCGCGGCCGGGCTGTGTTCAGACTATAATTATCCACAATGCCATTTGGACCTCTCACTCGCTGCTCGGCGGATTACTCAGAGTTACTCCGCCAGCCAATCAGCCATCTGCAATGAACGAATCAGAACGGTCCCACATCACACTTGTTCTGATGGCCCAAATTAAAACATATTTGATCAATTAAAATAGGGTTTTGAAAGTGAAAATAGCTTTTTTCTTCCTGCATAATCTGGAGCAGTCAAAGCAGAGATGCCTGGACTTCGGCACGGTGGCTGAGTGACCAGTCTCAGGAGGTTGTGGGGTCGATTCCCTGGGTCTGGGTGGGTTTCCTCTGGGCACTCCGGTTTCCCCCACCAAGCCAAAACAGGCATCACAGGTAAACAAAGACCTGACCACGCTGAGGTCCACATTCTGCAGATGGACCCCCGCGCCTGCTCTGTGGTAAACACTGCCCCTGACAGTGTTTACTCGCAAAGTACACACTGGGAATCGAACCAGGGACTCACTTGTTTTGAGGCAATCGTGCTAAACCAACACGCATCATCTAAAATGCGTGTTCAATCCCCGCGCCCCTCTGTGGGCTGGGCTCCGGAGCAGTGAAGGACCGTGGGTAACGTGGAGGGAGCGGGCCCCGGGCGGGACCACAGCGCCCGTTAATCGCGTTTCACCGCCGGCTGCACAGACCACCGCGGGTTCACGAGGTCGCGGACGTGGAAGATGTCTTCCGGCTCGAGCGCGTCGCGTCGAGTTAGGCTCATTTCCCAAACCAGACTCAGAGAGAGAGAGCGTAATTGAACATCTGTGACGCCGAGTTTCACCGCTGACGACGGACGCCGACGGGCCGGTGGGCGGACGGGCGGGTGGGCGGGCGTGGGCGGGCGTTTGAGAAAGAGACGCAAACATATTATGAACGAAACTAAACATGAAAGAGGCGGGCGAGTTCAGGGGTCCAGCCCGCGACTCAAAAGTGTGCTTTTCTGACTCCAGTGCCCCCCGGCGCTCCCGGTGGGAATATACTTCGCCTCCTTCATCCTTGTCTCTCCTTGCCTTCTCCTCCTCTTCTCTCTCACACACTGTATTTTAGTTACGATTCATTTGATCGATTATATGTGTTGTACGTGGACTTTTTAAATGCATTATCCAATAAATGAAGTTGAAATATGCTGAATGAGTTTAGAGTTTAGAGAACATTTATTGTTGCGGGAAATAGAGATAATATAGATGAATCAAGATGACTTGTGTTTTAGCTGTTTTATTTTTTAAGCTTTTTTTTTTTAACAACAATAGAGCAACTGGAAAAAATACCAAAAATAAAAGGAATTAGCGCACATTACGTTCTGAATAATTGTCCCATTTTGTCCATTGTTTTTTAAAATTTGTTTATTTTTAAATGGAGTTCTGAGGATATTTTTCCCATTGTGCGTTTGTCTGTTGTGTTAGTCCAGTCCTTCTTCCCAGCTGAGTATGTTCCAAAGGTATCCATCCACTGTGTCCACGGCGGCGGTTTTAAGGCCCAACTACATTATTCCCAAACTGAGTGAGACGGTGGTGCGCGCAGCCTTGTTCTAATTTCCGTCCAGTATTTGTGTACAATACGACAATCCCAAACACACACGGTAACGGTTTCGCACCTGGCAACCACGGTTTCGCCAACATTCAGCCCCGCCCTGTGAATAATGCGCACTTTGACATGGCTCCTCTCTCTTTCTCTCATCCTCCTCTCTTTCTCTCATCCTCCTCTCTCTTTCTCTCATCCTCTCTCTTTCTCTCATCCTCCTCTCTTTCTCTCATCCTCCTCTCTCTTTCTCTCATCCTCTCTCTTTCTCTCATCCTCCTCTCTTTCTCTCATCCTCCTCTCTCTTTCTCTCATCCCCCTCTCTTTTCTCTATCCTCCTTTCTCTTTCTCTCATCCTCCTCTCTCTTCTTCACTCATCTCCAACTCCCTTCTCTCATCCTCCTCCTTTCGCTCATCCTCCTCTCCTTTTCTCTCATCCTCTTCCTCTTCTCTCTCATCCTCTTCTCTTTTCTCTCCTCCTCTCTCTTCTCTCATCCCCTCTCTTTCTCTCATCCTCTCTCTTTCTCTCATCCTCTCTCTCTTTTCTTCTCCTCCTCTCTTTCTCTCATTCCTCTCCTTTCTTCCTCCTCCCTCTCTCTCTCTCATCTCCTCTTCTTTCTCTCATCTCTTCTTCTTTCTCTACCTCCTTCCCTTTCTTCATCCTCCTTTCTCTTTTGATTTATGTTTTAATTACGGATTTCGTTGCATAATTCACGTTTTATTTAAACACCAAATGAAGGACGAAACCAATTTAAATATTCCCATGTACTTTCGTTTGATAAGGGCAATGCCATGAACGTACAGCTTAATGTAAAATGTGATCGATTTCATCTTTTCAGCCTCTCCTCTTCTCTTTCCCTCTCTTCTCTTCCTTCTCTTCTTCATTCCTTCTCTCTCCTCATGCCCTTTCCTCTTCCTCCCGCTCCTTCTCCTTTCTCTGTCTTCATCTCCTCTCTCTCTCATCCCCTCCTCCTTCCTCCCGCTTCTTCCTTCTCCTTTCCTGTCTTCATCTCCTCTCTCTCCTCCATGCCTCCTCCTTCCTCCCCTTCTTCTCTCTCCTTTCTCTGTCTTCATCTCCTCTCTCTCCTCCATGCCCTCCTCCCTCCCTCTCTCTTCACTCTCCTTTCTCTGTCTTCATCTCCTCTCTCTCCTCCATGCCCTCCTTCCTCCCTCCCTCCCTTTCTCTTCACTCTCCTTTCTCTCTGTCTTGTTTTGCATGTTTATTGAAAAATGGGATTCTTCTCGGTCTCCTCTCATTCTCTCTCTCAACCTTTCTTTCCATCCTTCCTCGAGGCAGCCTCTCTTCTCCTTTATCTTCCTCTCTCAGCTCTCTCTCTCTCTCTCTCCCTCTTCATCTCATCCACTCTCTCTGTTTTCTCTGAAGGCGCACATCTATAATAGAGCATATCTCACTTTCATTCCCCCCTCTCCTCTGGCTCTGGCTCTTCATTCTTCTCCCGTTCTGTTCTGCTCTTCCCACCCTCTGCTCTCTACTGTCTTTCATCCCTGTCTTTCTTTCTTTCTTTCCTTCTCTCTCTCTCTCTCTCTCTCTCAGTGTCAGTCCACTCGGAGGTTAGCAATAATGTAAACGTCCATCACGTTCGCCTCACAAACAAAACGGAACAATAGAGTCTTCACGTCGTCCACGCAGCCTCCACTCGCTGTTCGCGGCACACGTTTGGGGAAAAGGAGACGATTTTCTTGTATTGGGACATTTTTTGTTTGTTTTTGTCTCAGTTCTGTTAATGCCATACTGTGGAACATGCCAACCCACGCAACACAATCTCCTCTGATTCAAACACTTGGTCTTCTCCTCCTGAGCAAAGTTTCGACCGCATTTTAATGACATTTCAATCGACTGTTGTACTTTTAACGTTTCGGCTGCTCCGTCGCCGTAATTGGTCCTGTTTACGGTAACTTATGAGGCCGTTTCCTGCGTGTTTTAATCGAGGCTAAAGCGGCGTATTTGCCGGCGCTAAACGGAGAAGCCCATTAACCTTCTGAGTTTAAATCTTGAGTTCATCTAAAGCCCGAGAAATGCTTTGTCAGCCAAGAACAAAAAGTGAGTCTCATTAAATCTTAAAGAAAACATTAAAAAGATCTTTATTGCATCAGTCTTGGATCAGTCCTTATTTGTATGGAACTCATTTAGTCCTGGTTTTGTCCTGGTTTAGCCCTTCACTATCTATATATTTAGTACAATTGCTTTAGCCCTGACTTATTCCTTACTTAGTCATTTTCTCCACTGCGTTTTAGTCCTGGTTTAGCCCTTGTTAGTTGCCAGATTGGTTCAGTCTAAACCCCGCTTCACACACACAAACAGTTGCTCTTAGTAAACATCGCAGTAAACCCAACACTGGAGTCAGCTCGGGTTGATATTTTGACAAACGCGTCACTTTTCTCCCCCCCGAGCCCACTCCCCCCACTCCCCCCACACCGCTCTGAACAGAAGGAGCAGTCACGGTCCGTCTGCGCGCACGACAGTTTGTTTACGGCGAGGAATAAACTCGCACCAACACGTTCGACAACTAGAGCCACGCGGAGATTAGCATAACGTCTCAATTTGTGACGAGCAGACAGTTTGACGAAGATGAATTCAGCCTTGGCAAAGTACAGCGAGACGACGCGTTCACAGTCAGAGACGCGTGTATTACTGTCTTACTGTGACTGCAGAACTCCACTCTGGACTCTGTAAGTTGTGTAATAATATTGAACTCATGACGAGGTTTGAGCAGGATATAGTTCTGCTTTGCACGTTTTTGAGATAGAGCTCTTTCATCGCACTCAAAGTTGGTATTTTGATTGATTCATGCACGTTTGAGTAATCCTGTAGTGTGCTGCGTTTGAGGCTTGAGTGCTCACAACATTTCTATTTTCACCTACCCCCTAGCCCCGCCTCTGCACTTGGAAGTGTACGGCTAAACATATTGTGTAGCCATGATGAAGAACACTATTGATAAGCCATTTTAGACCATTTTTATTCTTTTTGTCTTCTTTTTTGTCTCTTTTTTTCTTTATTATTATTATTTATTTATTTTAAATTATTATTATTATTATTTTTATTACATATTTTTATTTACATAGGTCAGTTTGTTTTATGTACGTTATATAAAAAATATATATAGTAAAAAATATAAGCCATTTTAGACATTTTTTGTTTTTCTTCTTTTTTTGCTCTTTTTTCTTCTTCTTCTTCTTCTTCTTCTTCTTCTTTCCTTCCTTCTTCTTCTTATTATTATTATTATTATTATTATTATTATTATTATTATTATTATAATTTATTATTATTATTATTATTATTATTATTATTATTTAATTATTTTATTTTATTTTAAATTATTATTATGACATATTTTTCTTTACATAGCTCAGTTTGTTTTATGTACGTTTTGTTGCTGTATGTTTAAAAAAAATATATATATATATATATATATATATTAACTATATATAAAAAACATTTCAGACCAAAATTACAGTCTACTGTCTTTTATCTGAAACTGTGACATGAGCCAGTGTAAGTGAAGCCTCCCACAGCCAGGGGGCGCACACTTCTCCTCTCATCACAACATCACACGCTTCTCCACTGCCAAAGAGGAAGGTCTGAAATCTGAAATGACCCGGAACATCCATCTTCTTTTGCGACGTGTTTACTTTGTTTGGTCTAGCCTTATAATATAATCTCATGCAAAAATTTTAATATTCAGTGTTGTTAATGATTGAAAACAACCTCAATGTGAGAGAAATTAACTTTTTCATTTAAAGTGATGTTTGTATTACATGTTTTCAAGTGTCTTTTATAGTTTTCAGCGGCACAGACCTGCAGCAGCACCTGTAACTCGGTGGTCTCGTCAAAAGCCCTCAAAACGAGCCTCTACATCTGACCACGTACCTGTAAAGTGCACTGGAAAGACCACTACTAACACACGGAAACATATCCACGGGGCTATGCACGAGGGGCATTCTTACTCTCACACACCTGGGATATTGTCCTGGTGAAGAAGTTGGACTGCAGATGGCGCTGTCGTCCTGTCTGAATCCGCTGAAAAGACACGGCAACGTCAAGTGACACTCAAGTGAGCTGTCCGAACTGTCAGGCCCGCAAACAAAAACTCTGGCCTGAAAAAAGAACCTTAAAAACATTTCAAGTCAAAGTTAGTAATCCGACTACATTCATCTAAACTTGTCGAAAATAAACTAACACAGTTTTTATTTTTACATTTTTCCCGTTGCATGACTCTTTACCGTGTTCCCTCTTTCCTTCCGAAACCGTGTGAGAAATCCCCCTCCCTGCTCCACCGAGACGAGACCGCATTTGCATTTCTAAGATGAAATTATAATTAAACCACTGGCAACAAATCAGAACGAGGAAAATAATGAAACGGGTCCAAAACGCCACAGAGGTACGGTGGCCCGGGAGGGACACAAATAGCTCAAAGGTCTTGATTGGAAACATATGGCGCGGAGAAGAAGAGCAACGAGCCTTTCAACGATCCTTCTTTCTGGATTGTGTTCTAAATCGACACAGCCAAACAGGAAAGTCCGCCACCTGAGGGTCCGCCACCTGAGGGTCCGCCACCTGCTCGTCGTGGTGGCACTGCTTTTTGAGAAATAAAAAGCTCTTTAATTGAATGAATGACAACGATTCAACATCTGGAGAAGTCATGTTCCTACTTCTTCCGACACAGAACTGAACGGAACTGAACGGAACTGAACGGAACTGAACGGAACGGAACGGAACAGAACTGGGAAAAGAGCGATCCGTTTTGTGGCAAAGACGTAATGAGTTTGGTGGTTTAGCGATCGTAACCAAACAGTAAACTCTTTCATTTCCTCTCATTCCCATCGTCTAACACGTCACTATCCCTCAAGTTGGTGAGCAGCTTTACGAAATCCAACTTTCTGAATGACAAAATAAGATACATTTGATTAAAAGGTCCTTTAAATTGAGAAAATAAGGCCTAATTTTGCTTCTGAAATTGTCACAATTATTATTTTCAAGTCCTTGACATCGCGGATAATATCGACAGTGAAACATTCCAGATGAAGCAATAAAATCTACATTTAGAGATGAAAACGACGGACCCAAGACCAAAAAAAAAGAAAAAAAAAACGATTTCTGAAGCATTTTTGAGGACATTAAAAGTATCATTTTAGGGGTCCATATGTAAGAGGGCGAGCCAGACAATTACACAACATCAAATTATATAAATTCTGTTTATTTGTTAGATTATTAGAGTATGAATGTATTAAAGGATAAACTAATGAGGCAGTTTCCAACCAGGCTTCTCGGCACAGCAGCCTTCACTTCTTTAGACAGTAGCTAACGCTGCAGACTACAATAAATGATAAAAAAAAAGAAACGTTTCTGTGCTGTAGCTTTAAGGCAGAAAGCCAATTACAGGGTTTTAGATCTAATGTATTCATACCAAAAACCAGCCGACAAACAAAGCAGCAATCAGAAAAGGAAATCGCTTCTGTGTTTTTGTCCCATCGTCTGAAATCCACCTTGAACTCGCCTTGAGCCAATCCTGCTGTTGTTCTTTGACCGCGCCCTTGAGATGTTGCCGCGTGGAATCGGCAGGTTTGTGCGGCAGGTGTCTTTCCTGTTCGCGAGCGGCACGAGCGAACAGCAGCATGCGCGCGGCCGAGCGGAAACGCAATACTTCTGCGCGACGGCGGAACGACCGGGTCAACCGTCCGGCGTCGCAAAGAGTCAAAGGACGATCCGAGGGTTGGATCCCACCACCTCCTCGATCAAAGGCAGCGACACGCCATCCGCTCTGGACTACAACGGCCCGACGACGCAACTTTCAGGACTGATTTCAGAGTAAAAACGACACAGAATTTCAAACGATGGGACAAAACATGTAGAGGAACCTACCTCCTATTTACAACAGTCTCATCAAACCTCGGTCCAAGCTAAATCAAGCCAGCAAAATGCTAATCAGGTACCTTGCAGCTGTGAGGTAGAGGTGGGCAGAGAACAATAACGTAGAATGACGAGAAACAAGTCCAGTAAATTTCAAAGACATTGTCGGGGCATGAATCCTCCCTTAGGGCAAGAGTAAGCTAGCTTTCTTCCCTCCAGACATGTTTGTTCAGATGGATAATGACTTGGATGTCTTATTTATACAAAAAAAAAATAAAAAAATGAGCAGATGGCTTCCTATGACAGACCATTCCCAGACAAATTAGACCGACTAAATAATTCTGTTCTTTTTGGCAATTTAAGGATTTCACACAAAGAAAAAGTGGCTCATAATTGCAGCTGAATCAAATGTCTTGAAAGCCGTAGATGCTAGATATTTGATTGTATACTGTAGGGGGCGTAGTAGCTCAGTTGTAAGATTGCTCGTCCTCTGATCAGAAGGTCGATGGTTCGAATGCCTACGCTCGAAGAACTAAACATCCTTGGAACCGCCGGCCCTCAGGTGACGCGGGTGAGTCCAACATGGTAGAATCTATTGGCGCGACCTGTTGATTGTTTCCATGGTTACTCTAGATAGTGAGACTCACGCAGCGCTCCGAAACCTTAATTGGCGGCTTGTACAATTGATTCCAAGTTCAAGAGTCACAGATGTGTGTGAAGCCGCGCCGCATTTCAACAAAGACATTTCCTCGAGCTCATGAACTGTTATTTTTTTATGTGGAAGGAAAAGTTTAGAACAGTGTCCATTTTGGACCTGGTTTAGTCTCATTTTAGACCTGGTTTAGTCTCATTTTAGATCTGGTTTGTCTCATTTTAGATCTGGTTTGTCTCATTTTAGATCTGGTTTGTCTCATTTTAGACCTGGTTTAGTCTAATTTTGGACCTGGTTTAGTCTCATTTTAGATCTGGTTTGTCTCATTTTAGATCTGGTTTGTCTCATTTTAGACCTGGTTTAGTCTAATTTTAGACCTGGTTTAGTCTAATTTTAGACTTGGTTTAGTGTCATTTTGTACCTGGTTTAGCCTCATTTTAGACCGGGTTAAGCCTCATTTTAGACCGGGTTAAGCCTCATTTTAGACCGGGTTAAGCCTCATTTTAGACCTGGTTTAGCCTCATTTTAGACCTGGTTTAGTCTAATTTTAGACCTGGTTTAGTCTCATTTTAGACCTGTTTTAGTCTCATTTTAGATCTGTTTTAGTCTCAGTTTAGACCTGGTTTAGTCTCATTTTAGACCTGTTTTAGTCTCATTTTAAACTTGGTTTAATCTAATTTTGGACCTGGTTTAGTCTTATTTTAGACCTGTTTTAGTCTTATTTTAGACCTGGTTTAGCCTCATTTTAGACCTGGTTTAGTCTTATTTTAGACCTGTTTTAGTCTCATTTTAGACCTGGTTTAGTCTCATTTTAGACCTGTTTTAGTCTCATTTTAGACCTGTTTTAGTCTCGTTTTAGACCTGTTTTAGTCTCATTTTAGACCTGGTTTAGCCTCATTTTAGACCTGGTTTAGTCTTATTTTAGACCTGGTTTAGCCTCATTTTAGACCTGGCTTAGTCTGATTTTAGACCTGGTTTAGTCTCATTTTAGACCTGGTTTAGTCTAATTTGATAACACGTTTAGTCTTATTTTAGACCTGGTTTAGTCTCATTTTAGACCTGTTTTAGTCTCATTTTAGACCTGGTTTAGTCTCATTTTAGACCTATTTTAGTCTCATTTTAGACCTGGTTTAGTCTAATTTTAGGCCTGTTTTAGTCTTATTTTAGACCTGGTTTAGTCTTATTTTAGACCTGTTTTCGTCTCATTTTGGACCTGGTTTAGTCTGATTTTAGACCTGGTTTAGTCTTATTTTAGACCTGGTTTAGGCTGATTTTAGACCTGGTTTAGCCTCATTTTAGACCTGGTTTAGTCTGATTTTAGACCTGGTTTAGTCTAATTTTTTATCTGGTTTAGTCTGATTTTAGACCTGGTTTAGCCTCATTTTAGACCTGGTTTAGTCTCATTTTAGACCTGGTTTAGTCTGATTTTAGACCATTTTCTGACCTGGTTTTAGTCTCACTTTTTAGATCCTGTTTTAGTCTTCATTTAGACCTGGTTTAGTCTAATTTTAGACCTCGGTTTAGTCTTTTTTAGACCTGGTGTTTAGTCTTTATTTTAGACTTGTTTTCGTTCTCCATTTTTGGACCCTGTTTAGTCTGATTCTGACCTGGTTTCAGCCTAATTTTCAGGACCTGGTTTAGTCTGATTTATCTAGACCTGGTTTTAGTCTAATTTTGATTCTGGGTGTTTTCTGTCTGATTTTTTAGACTCTGGTTAGCCTCATTTTAGACCTTAAGGTATTAGTTCTCATTAGACCTGGTAGTCTGATTTTAGACCTGGTTAGTTCTCATTTTAGACCTGGTTTAGTCTCATTTTAGACCTGGTTTAGTCTAATTTTTAGACCTGGTTAGCTCTTAATTTTAGACTTGGTTACTGCAGTGTTTCATTCTTGTACCTGGTTTAGTCTTACTTTTAGACCTGTTATAGCCTCATTTTTAGACCGGGTTAAGCCTCATGTGTTAGACCTGGTTTAGGCCTCATTTTAGACCTGTTTAAGTTCAATTACTTGTTTTATATTTTTAGACCTGTTAGCATTTTAACTAGTTATTTCATAACCAGCTCATTTACTTGGTTTTTATTTGACCTGGCAGTTTAGTTACCTGTAATTTTCAGACTGTTGTCTATTAGACTTTAGTTTTAGCCTTCTAGTTCTCATTTTTAGGACCATCGGTTTAGTCTCATTTTATAGACCTTTAGACTGTTTTAGTCTAATTTTGGATACCCGTTTAGTCTTATTTATTTAGAATCCTGGTTAGTCTCATTTTAGACCTGTTTTAGTCTCATTTTAGACCTGGTTTAGTCTCATTTTAGACCTGTTTTTAGTTCTCATTTTATTAGACCTGTTGTTAGTCTTATTTTAGACCTGGTTTAGCCTTCATTTAGACCTGTTTTTAGCCATTTTTAGACCTGGTTAGTTCTTATTAGACCTGGTTTAGCCTCATTTGACCTGGTAGTCTAATAGACCGTTAGCTCATTTTAGACTCGTGGTTTAGTCTCATTTGTAGAGACCTGTCTTTAATATTTAGTTTCATTAGACTTTGTTCTGTCTCATTTTAGACCTGTTTTTAGCCTCATTTTAGACCTTTTTAGTCTCATTTTAGACTGGTTTTTAGTCTCATTTTAGACCTGTTTTAGTCTCAATTTAGGACCTGTTTTAGCTTCATTTTAGACCTGTTTTTAGCCTCATTTTAGTACCTGGTTTTGTTCCTGTCATTTTTAGACCTGTTAGGCCTCATTATAGACCTGTTTTAGCCTCATTTCTTAGACCTTGGTTTAGTTCTAATTTTAGACTGTTGTCTATTTTACTTAGTCTCCATTTATAGACCTTTTAGTCTCATTTATTAGACCTGTTTTAGTCTCATTTTAACCTGGTTTAGCCTTCATTTTAGACCTGTTTAGTCTCATTTTAGACCTGTTTTAGCCTCATTTTAGACCTGGTTTAGTCTATTTAGACCTGTTTTAGACTCATTTTAGACCTGTTTTAGTCTCATTTTAGACCTGGTTTAGTCTCATTTTAGACCCTGTTTAGTCTCATTTTAGACCTGTTTAGCCTCATTTTAGACCTGTTTTAGCCCCGCATTTTAGAGACCTGTTTAGTCTCATTTTAGACCTGTTTTGTCCTATTTAGTTACCTGTTTTAGCCATTTTTGACCTGTAGCCTCATTTTAGACCTGGTTTTGTCTCACTTTAGACCTGTTTAGCCTCATTTTAGACCTGTTTTAGCCTCATTTAGAACCTGGTTTTGTCTCATTTTAGACCGTTTAGCCTCATTTTAACCTGTTTTAGTCTCATTTTAGACCTGTTTAGTCTCCATTTAGACTGTTTTGTGCTCATTTAGACCTGTTTAGCCTCATTTTAGACCTGTGTTTTGTCTCACCTTGACCTGTTTAGCCTTCATTTTTAGACCTGTTTTAGCCTCATTTTAGACCTGGTTTTGTCTCATTTAGACCCGTTTAGCCTCATTTAGACCTGTTTTAGTCTCATTCTAGACCTTGTTTAGTCTCATTTTAGACCTGTTTTAGTCTCATTTTAGACCTGGTTTTAGTCTCATTTTAGACCTGGTTTAGTCTCATTTTGGACCTGTTTTTGTCTCACTTTAGACCTGTTTAGCCTCATTTTAGACCTGTTTTTAGCCTCATTTAGCCTGGTTTTCATTTGCCCGTTTAGCCTCATTAGACCCCTTTTAACATCATTTACTGACTGTTTTAGTCTCATTTAGAACCTGTTTTAGTCTCATTTTAGACCTGGTTTAGTCTGATTTTAGACTTCTGTTTTAGTCTCATTTTAGACCTGTTTTAGTCTCATTTTAACAATGAATCACTTATCAGAATACGTGAGAGAAACAGTGAGAAGAACTGGGTCACTCCATCTCCCAGCCTTGACACCACTGAGACTGAAGTTCACGCAGAAATACATCTGACCAACTGCGTGCAGAACGGGAACAACGCTGAGCTCCTTCAAACGTGGACGCGTTACAGCGCCGCGTGAAGCATGGAAGTGCCAGGCCCGAGCCATCTCTCTCCCTCGCTCCGTTTTATTAAATCAGCTGCACGTTAGCGCTCCCGGAGGATGCAGATCACGCTTTCACACTGTCACGCTGTTAAATTACACCCAGATGCCACCAGCCCTGCCTTATCCAGAGGAGCGAGCGGAGGAACCCTGCAACAAGGCACAGACATGGCTCGAAAGGACCAGAATATAGAACGATAACGCTGTTGTGTTAGTGCTGTAAGTCGTTCTAACTTGATTTAATTGCTTACTAGATCAACTGTTTATTCAGAGCTGCAACTAACGATTGATTTAGTAGTCGACAGGTCAGAGACAATTGTTTTGATTACTCGACTGGTCAAACAATTATTTATTTTGAGACAATTTTTAATACATTTTTAACTTAATAGCAGTTTGAAATGTGGTGACTCGAGGCTTGAATATTTTAAGTGTATAAATGCTGAAAATCAAAAACAGTTTACACTTTTTGGACATTTTTGTTTAATAATGCCACTGTCTTCGTCACAAAACAGGTATTTTTCGCTCGCGTTTTAGTCTGTATAGTCCAGATTATTTTTTAGGTCGCGATTAGTCAGTTAATAAATAGTTGCAGCTCGATATTTCTAATTTCAAAAATATTTCTACCTTTTTTTGTCAATAGTTACAAGCAAGAAAACGGCACTTGACTAGATAAACGTGTGTACTTTATTAGCCGAATGATGGTTCAACGTGTCTTTAGATCTAGAATGTAGCAGCAGTAGGAATAGTAGTCATAGCAGTACAAGTAAGAGTAGTAGAAATATTAGTAGTATAGATTTATCATTCGACAGGTGATATTTCTTGATGGATAGCGCCCCCCGTGGAAATCACAGTAGCTTGTTATATTGTTCCCTCTCTGTCCTCTTCAAACCCAATACTTCTGCAGTTGTAGTACTAGAGCGCGGTACAATCACTCCCAGGGGAGACGTACAGGGCAGCCGCAGTGACCCGGCCCACCACCAGGGGTCCCGAGGGAGCACAAGGGAATCGATGCGCTTCAGATGCAAGGGAAAGACGCATGGGCCATTTCAGGTACACACTGGCACAGGAGTGTAAGTAGTACTCGCAGTAGTAGTAGTGGAAGACATTATCGGACTAGTAGTAGAAGTAGTAGTAGTAGTTGCAGTTGTAGTAGTAGTAGTAGTAGTTGTAGTAGATGTAGTAGTAGTTGTTGTAGTAGTTGTAGTAGATGTAGTAGTTGTAGTAGTAGTAGTTGTTATTGTAGTAGTTGTAGTAGGTGTACTAGATGTAGTAGTTGTTGTAGTAGTAGTAGTAGTTGTTGTTGTAGTAGTTGTAGTAGTTGTAGTAGTAGTAGTTGTTGTTGTTGTAGTAGTTGTAGTAGTAGACGTAGTAGTAGTGAAGTTGTTATTGCAGTATTAATCGCAGTACAGTTGAGGCAGATGTAGTGATAACTGTAGAAACCCAAAGACAGCTAGATGTTCCTACATTACATGTGGAAGTTGTGTCCTTGGGCAAGACACTTTCAAAGACTGTTTGGTGTATGAAAAGTGCCTGTATTATCATGTGTCATGATAATACACTGCCTGACAAAAAGTACGAGCCTCCTACTGGAGAACTGCTGCAGGTGCAGGTGAACTCAGTGTTTAAACCTGACTGATGCAGTGAGAAGCTTCTCATTTCTGACACAACCATGAGGAAAGACGAATCCTGTGGTCATGGAGATGTCAGTGTGTTTGAAAAGGGTCAAATCATTGATATCAAGCAGAGAAAACATCTAAGGAGAAGCAGAAACTAATCTACTACAGATGTGAACCCCAGTGAGATTGTTTGGGACGAGCAGGAGAAGGCTTTGTGCAGTGGTTACTTTCTCCATCATCAATACAAGATCTTTGTGAGGAACAATGACGCGCTGAAGATCTGTGTGAGGAACAATGACGCTGAATATCTGTGTGAGAAACAATGACGCTGAATATCTGTGTGAGAAACAATGACACGCTGAAGATCTGCGTGAGGAACAATGACACGCTGAAGATCTGCGTGAGGAACAATGACACGCTGAAGATCTGCGTGAGGAACAATGACATCTGCGTGAGGAACAATGACACGCTGAAGATCTGCGTGAGGAACAATGACACGCTGAAGATCTGCGTGAGGAACAATGACACGCTGAAGATCTGCGTGAGGAACAATGACACGCTGGAGGGAAATACATCTTGCAGAAGCTAACTGAAACTATGACAGTGAATTTGTGCTGTAATCAAAGCTAAAGGTCTGACTTTTTTTTGGGTCAGGCAGTGTAAACAGGCCATGGTTCTTGGACAATAGTTTAAAAGGTAGAAACAGCCAATAAAATGGGACGATGTTTAAATAGTTTCAGTTCATTATCATCGTAGTAGTACTTTGAAAAGAATGCTCAATATATTAGTTGAGGCTGTACTTGTACTTGTGTATAGTCTCTGTAAATATGTGCAGTTACAAAAATCCTACGATCAGTTGAACGCTAAACAAACACAATACACAATACACAACAAACAATCACTACAATCTGTGGATCATTCATTTGGACACATTTAAGTATTTCAATATTTAATTTAAACGACGTGGAACAAAACAACGACAAAGAAATCAGTCTGTAAACGTCTTTAATGTGAAGAGTTAGGATTACTCAAACATAAATCACTCTAAATACAACTTGGAGCGGGTAAATTAGATGCTTTTCCCAATACTATAAGAAATCGTCTGATGTAGTAGCGTATATATAATTTTAGACCACTCTGTCTCCCTCAGAAATAGCAGAAATATAAGTCGAGAAAGGTAATCAATTATATATTTTATAAATAAACAAGAACATCTATGTAGTTTCCCCAGGACTCCTCAGTATTCAGCGTACATCTGCTCATGGTGAAGGTCTTTGAGAGTCTGCCACACAAACTCATGTTCCTCCATTCATGTTTTATTCAGACGCCTGGTTTGGACGAGATGCCGAGATGATTTATTGCTATGAGAAAAGCAAGAGGCAAAGAGTGTAGCACAGTGACGGTTTAAAATCTTCATTATTTCGTCATGGAAACCAGGCCAAATGTTGGAATGATTGGCAAGCGGCGGTTTTGGTAAAAAAAAATACATTCATTTCAGAAGCATTAATGTTGACTAACATCGCGGCAGGTTTGTCTGAAAAACTACAAAGATCATCCCAAGGACAGAGCAGCGTAATGTAGTTTATTCTGTTTATTGCAGGGAAGAAAGCTGCAATGAAAGTTACGTTAGCGACACCAAACACCCACCGTATCCGCGCAGACGGCACTCCAATGCAGGATTGCAATCAGCTGTGCACCGTCATCAAAAAAGCTACTGATCACATGTTTGAGGACAGCGAGTTTAAACTGTTACTCTGGGAAAGAAAGAAAACCCTCCTTTAAATCGAAATGAGAGTCTGCGCTACAACCTCCCCTCGGTCTACAACACGCTCGCAAGACCTTGGCAGAAATCAAAACAATGCAAATTTGGTACTTGAATTCGATTTGACGAACAAAACATTCCCGCAACTTTGACTTGATTGCGGACTTCTTCATTGTGTTACCGGGCGCACGTCTCCACCAACCAACTGCGTTCGTTTCCTCCATTGCAGTCAGCTCTTCTCGCTATGCTAATGCCACCCGTTGTCTTATTTGTTTTGAGGTCGGGGTAAGTAGGAGGTGAGTTTGTGAATAATTTATCTGTTTACACTCCTGGGTGAAGTAGGTGACAAAATACACTTGTTTGCCCCTGTCCACTTCTACGACTCGCACTTGTTTACCGAAATCCACGTGGTTTTGAAGCAGCATTCGTCAACAACAAGTCCCAATTAGCCCATTCCTCTTCAGCAAATTAGAAGATACAATTTAAAAAGAGGAGGCTAAAAACTGCCCTTGCACAAACAATAGGGACGGCTGATTACAGAGAGCCTGGAAACATGGAAAATAGTGTTTCAATGAGGATGAAACGCTACAGTCAAAGAAATACCATCTCCACGGCGATAAGCAAGCAAGTACGTGTGCACCTTCAATAATAACAATAATAGCAGCATTCTGTTCACTGGAGCTCCTTTAAAGTCTTCTATGATCCCGACGCAGCGGTGCCAGGATGTTTGCATTTTTCAGCATTTATTTACTTTAGTCCACCGCCTAAAACATAAAGAGAAAGCTATAACCCTCTTGTTTTCAGTCATATTAACCATCAGGATCAGTTTGTGCGCCAAACCCACGCGTGAAAGATGAGCCTTCACACAACTGAATATGCCTTTTTGAGTTCTAAGTCTCAGTTTTGAGTGATTTTGCCTTCAGCTTTGAAAGGAGAATTGTCAGAAACACAAACACAAGCTCAGTTTTCTGTCTGTCAGTCCATTCCGCCGACGGCAGCTTTACTTCTCTTTACATTTACCCGAAACAAGCCCCGATTTCTTTGTGTTCTTTGGCGAGACACGCATATGAAGCCGGTGTGAGCGTGAATGGTTGGTGGTGTTTGTAGCAGCTGATGGCACAGATTGGCAGCCTCACTTCAATCAATCTGCCCCCACGGTAGCTGTGGCTGCAATAGTATCTGACAACCATTGAGCGTAAAGTGAATAAATAATGCAATGTAAAGCGTCTTTGAGAGCACTAAATATGTAAAGCGGTCTTTGAGAGCACTAAATATGATACATCTTTATTTATTATTATATTATTATTATTTATTATTTATATTTATTTATTATATGTATTTATTATGATTAATGTATATAATGATTATTTATTATTTATGATTATTGTATTATTATTACTTTATGATTATTTTATTTATTATTATTATCTATTATAGTTATGTATTATTATTATTATTGTTATTATTATTTTATTTATCATTATATTATATGATGATAATAATAATAATAATGATAATAATAATAATGATTTTATTATGATTATTTATTATTTGATATATTGTTGTTATATTTATTCTATGATTATATTTATTATTATTATCATTATTATTATCATGTATTGTTATTATATTCATCGTTTTATTATTATTATTGTTTTAGTATTTTATTATTATTACTATGATTAAATGATTAGTATATTATTGTGTTTTATGATTATTTTATGTATTATGATTTTGTTGTTATATTATTACCTTGATTATTTATTCTTATTATTATATTACATTATCTTATTATCATTATTCATCATTATTATTATTGTCATTATAGTTTCAGCTTACACTAAGAGCAGCCATTTGTTTGCCACTCCAAAGTTCAGAACAGCTTCAGTTTGAACTGCGCTCGTTTTTAGTGCTTTGTGACCGGTTAACACGCTTTCTTCCCCGTTAGTGCCTCACAAACGCCCTCCCTCGGCGCTCTTGCACGTTTTAAGTCATAACTGGCCAGATTTAAAACGCTCACAAACGGCTGAGACAAGCCTTCCGTAAAAACCAAACCACTTATGTTCAAAAAGTCATTTGAATAAAAAGCTGCTGAGGAGACGGCGCACTTTAATCAGGCTGAAGGTACATTTTAATATTCTTATCATATCCGCGCTACATCTAATCGCCAGGGAATGTCAAATTGAATTCTCGTGCTGTTCTTTGCGTGTGATGGAGTGACGAGACGGAGACATGACAGGTTTGTTGGATCCTGTGTGGTGTGTGTGTGTGTTTGTGTTTCTTCATGTTGATGATTTTGTATACTAACGCTCTTGAGATGGCATATCATTATACTAATCAACATACCCGTAGTCAATTATATTTCCATTCTTCATAGAGACTTTTTATACACATTATCAACTAAAATAAAGGTTGAGATAAGTTTGCAGAAGCTTTTAGATAGAGAATATTGACAAATAAAGTGTATTTCATAATAGAAATCAGATTGGTGTTTATGTAATGTGTTTTATGATGTGTTAGTGGATTAGTAGTCCGCGATAACCGATGACAATTATTAGTATAACACGTCTTTTTTTACTGTCCATCGTCGCAATTTGTCAATTTATGTCTATGTCGTCGTTGTGGGTCAGTCAGCAGCCAAATAATTCAATTTAATATTTAATATTATCATCCAAAACACTCGACAAACATATTCTAGCATAGGTCAAGTCCAAGTGTCAAGGTAAAAGCCTAGACTTAGAAAGAACATCAAACACCCACAAGGGTATTGAACATGAGACCTTCTGGCCGTAGGCAACTGCTAATTACTGGTGTAGGTTCAAATTGAGCAAGTTTAATACTGGTAAAAGCGAGTAAAAAGCATCATGTAGGTCATAAAAACACATGTTCCGGCCTAAATATCCGGTGAGGTGAAATGACAGGATGAAGCGAGGGAGAGACAGTTGTATTATGTGAATACTTTGACAGGTGACAAGAAGCAAGGAATGAGCAGGGGTGAACAAAAAAAAAAAGGAGTTTGTGAATGAATTCACTTTTCACACCAATTCGGCAAAAATAAATACTGTCAATTTGAAAACCGAAGTCCTCACATTTGAGCGCCTTTCGACTCTCATTTTTCTCTGTCCGAATCCATTCTCAGCGCTAAAATCTGACGGAGCCGGCATGTCAACGAAAAGAACCTGTCTGCCCAGCGCTGCGGAGGAGGAGGAGGAGAGGAGAGCGAGGAGGAGGAAGAACGCACACGAGTCCGTCTCCTGGAAGGTTTCATTTAGTGTGCGTTGTCCTCCGTCCGTCTCGTCTCTGCAGTCCCCTCGCCTCCACAAAACGCCCTCTCCAATGGGCTCGGTCCATGTAGTCGTGTCTGACAGAGGGATTGGTGTAAGGAGGCTGAAACGCACCCTGCTGGTGACATTTGGTCTGAGGAGCCGGTGTGTACTTTAGGCTCGTGACGAAAAATGAGTGCAAACGCGGGTTTTTGTGTGTTCTTTGGATGAACTCAACTGAAAGAAACAGGCGCAGTTTAGATGTAAACTCGAATAATAATGATAATATATCATAATATAAAAAATAATTAATAATATAATAATAAAAATACTACTACGACTACTACTATACTACTCTAATAATAATAATAATAATAATAATAATAATAATAATAATGATAATAATAATAATAATAAAAATACTACTACGACTACTACTAATAATAATAATGATAATAATGATAATAATAATAAAAATAATAATACAAATACTACTACTACTACTACAAATAATAATGATTAAAAACACTACTACTACTACTAATAATGATAATCATTATAATAATAAAAAAAAATAAAAAATACTGCTACGACTACTACTACTACTACTAATAATAATAATAATGATAATAATAATGATAATGATAAAAACAATAATAAAAATACTACTGCTACTACTACTACTACTACTACTAAGAATAAGTATAAGAATAATAAATAAATAAATAAATAAAGGAAGGACAAGAGTTGAGCAATATCCTGATGGCCGTAAGGTTGTTAAAAGTGTTGAAAATCTAAACTAAATACTCGATAAAAATCACATAAACAGAACAGTTTTAGAAAGATATTGAGTTTTATCATAACTATGACAACATAACAAAAAGAAAGTATTATTTTGGGTTGAAAATTGCTGTAGCGTATATTATTATTTTTGCCATATCGAAATCAAAACTGTGATTGGTTGAAGGGGACGTATTATGTTAAATTCGAATCATATTTTAATCAATCAATCGAATCATAGTTCCCTCATCGTGATCTTACCCAGAATTGGATTTATTTATTTTTTTCGTGCATGTTTGAGTAATCCTGTGATGTCCTGTATTCGAGGGTCCAGAAAATTCAAATTTTTACCTAGCCCTTAGCCCCGCCTACTTCTCTGTACAGTTGTTGTTGGAACTATTTGAAAAATAAGACTCTGAGTGACACATCTGGGATCTAAAATGTCCCGTACAGCCACTTTTCATTATATCTATTTATTGACCTTTATTTAACCAGAAAAGTCCCACTGAGACTCAGAATCTCTTTTGCAGGGGAGGAGCCTATTGTGCATGTTTTTAGTGGGAGGGGAAACCGCAGCAGACACGGGAAGAACATGCAATGAAAATGTGCTGCTTTTTACGGTGAAGCGTCACTGTGAAGAGGCGGGGCTAATCACCATGAAGAGGCGGAGCTTATCAGTTCTGCAGTTTTGAACCGGAGGTCAATAATTTAAGGTCGATATGTTGGTTTACAAAGGACAAAAAGGTAAAAGTATGACCTTATGACTTACAGTACTTCAATTTTAAACATGTAGAACAAAACAATCTATACTTTAAAGATCACTTTGTAATCGAGCGGTAAAGTCGACTAAATGTTAAATAGATATTTTAATGCCACACTACGGACTATTCCAGGGAAAGCAATAACTTCAAGAGACAGAAACCCACCACTAGTTTCTTTACACCTAATTCTTATCACGGCACTGCTCTGTCCTCTAACTATGTCACTTCTCAGGCCGTCCTTTGTGCATTCACAATAATTAAGAAAGTCCTTTAATATGTCGCTGTTTGACAGGTAATTACAGGTGTTTTATCTGTGGCAAATTGGACTCTGGAGTAAACAGATCCCAATTTAAAATGACGGCTTTCATAATCATTACACCTTTCACAATCACTAATGACAAATCCACTTTTAGCGTCCATGACATTAAGACGATATGATAGTTCAAAAATATGATGGACAACGCTTCCTGCTCGTCTCCATGGGTATGTTGTTGCTGTACCAAGAATATTCCACAGTAGCATTACACCTTTATATACTTACAATGATATATATTTACTTTTTTTCCAGGCATATAAAAGATAAATGGGAAAAAAGAAGGAAATTGTGTTATAACTGATGAAGACTAGGAACATACAGAATGTGCACATCTCAATGGGGGATCAGGAAAGTACATCAAAGTAAAAGTGTATCATGATATTTTAGAACTCCATGTGAAAGTGCACAGTATTCACAGGAAATGCTGGAGAAACTGTGCTTTTCAAGTGGCTCATCCCAATCAAGAGTTTTGGGACTTTCCTAAAATACGTATACACTGGATTGAGATTAAAACTTCCCATGTGTAAACTCTGCGGGGAAATGAGAGCGGAGTGCAGCGGAGAAGACCGCGGTAGTATTGATCGTCCGGGCGGTTCATGCGGCTGCAGATTGTACAAGTCTGAGCAGGCTGCAAGGAAATCCTGCTCATTTCCAGGGACAGACCATCAAAGACTGGACTGAAAAGAAAAGACCTTTCACAGTACATTTGAAATTGCAGGACTAAACGTGGTGCAAAGCAGGACTAAACGTGGTCTAAAAGCAGGACTAAACGTGGTCTAAAGCAGGACTAAACGTGGTGCAAAGCAGGACTAAACGTGGTCTAAAGCAGGACTAAACGTGGTCTAAAGCAGGACTAAACGTGGTGCAAAGCAGGACTAAACGTGGGCAAAGCAGGACTAAACGTGGTCTAAAGCAGACTAAACGTGGTCTAAAGCAGGACTAAACGTGGTGTAAATCAGGACTAAACGTGGTGTAAACGCAGGACTAAACGTGGTCTAAAAAGCAGGACTAAACGTGGTCTAAAGCAGGACTAAACATGGTCTAAAGCAGGACTAAAACGTGGTCTAACAGGACTAAACATGGTCTAAAGCAGGACTAAACGTGGTCTAAAGCAGGACTAAAACGTGGTGCAAAGCAGGACTAAACTGGTCTAAATCAGGACTAAACGTGGTCTAAAGCAGACAAACGTGGTCAAAGCAGGACTAAACGTGTCTAAGCAGGACTAAACGTGGTCTAAAACAGGACTAAACGTGGTCTAAAACAGAACTAAAATGGTCTAAAGCAGGACTAAACTGGTAAAGCAGGACTAAACGTGGTCTAAAGCAGGACTAAACGTGGCTAAAGCAGGACTAAACGTGGTCTAAACAGACTAAACGTGGTCTAAAACAGGACTAACTGGTCTAAAGCAGGACTAACGTGTGCAAAGCAGGACTAAACGTGGTCTAAAGCAGGACTAAACGTGGTCTAAAGCAGGACTAAACGTGTCTAAAGCAGGACTAAACGTGGTCTAAAGCAGGACTAAACGTGTCAAAGCAGACTAAACGTGTCTAAAACAGACTAAACAGGCCTTAAAGCAGGACTAAACGTGGTCTAAGCAGGACTAAACGTGTGGCTAAAGCAGGACTAACGTGATCTAAAGCAGGACTAAACGTGGTCTAAAGCAGGACTAAACGTGGTCAAAAGCAGGACTAAACATGGCCTAAGCAGGACTAAACGTGGTCTAAAGCAGGACTAAACTGGTCTAAAGCAGGACTAAACATGGTCTAAAGCAGGACTAATGGTCTAAAGCAGGACTAAACGTGGTCTAAAGCAGGACTAAACGTGGTGCAAAGCAGGACTAAACGTGGTCTAAAGCAGGACTAAACGTGGTCTAAAGCAGGACTAAACGTGGTCTAAAGCAGGACTAAACATGTCTAAAGCAGGACTAAACATGGTGCTAAAGCAGGACTAAACATGGTCTAAAACAGAACAAACGTGGTCTAAAGCAGGACTAAACGTGGTCAAAGCAGGACTAAACGTGGTCTAAAACAGGACTAAACGTGGCCTAAAGCAGGACTAAACGTGGTCTAAAGCAGGACTAAACATGGTCTAAGCAGGAAACGTGTGGTAAATCAGGACTAAACGTGGTCTAAAGCAGGACTAAACGTGGTCTAAAGCAGGATACAACGTGGTCTAAAGCAGGACTAAACGTGGTCTAAAGCAGGACTAAACGTGGCAAAGCAGGCTAAACGTGGTGTAAATAGACTAAACGTGGTCAAAGCAGGACTAAACGTGGTCTAAAGCAGGACTAAACGTGGTCTAAAGCAGGACTAAATGTGGTCTAAAGCAGGACTAAACGTGGTCTTAAAGCAGGACTAAACGTGGTCTAAAGCAGGACTAAACGTGTGTAAATCAGGACAAACGTGGTCTAAAGCAGAACTAAACGTGGTGTAAATCAGGACTAAACGTGGAGTAAGCAGGACTAAACGTGGCTAAGAAAACGTTAAAGCGATAAGCAAGACAAACGGCTAAAGCAGACTAATACGTGTCTAAAGGAGACGTAAACGTTTAAAGCAGACTAAACATGGTCCAAAGCAGGGACTAAACGTGGTCTAAAGCAGGACTAAACGTGGTCTAAAGCAGGACTAAACATGGTCAAAACAGTAACTAAACGTGCCGTGTCTAAAACAGGACTAAACGTGGTCTAAAGCAGGACTAACGTGGTGTAAATCAGGACTCTTGTTATGAAATGAAAAAAGGGAAACAAATAAAGCTATAGCTAAACTGGTGACGCTGCCTGTTTGTTTCCACGGTAATACATTGCTGTCAGTCTGAACTGTAATATATATGGATAACTGCATACTGAAGTCTCATTTACATCTCTGCACTGGTAAAACAAACGACTTTCCCCTCTTTATTACGAAGCGTATTCCACTGGAGAAACACAATGCGTAAACAAGCCCCCGCGCATGAAGTCGAACGTAGCAGGAAACTGATTCATTGCGGACCCCAAAGCGCCGACAGCCCGTTTGCTTTCACCGAGGCTGCTGAAGTTCATTTGCACACGCCGTTCCACACTTGTGTCAACATCCCGTTCTGTCGCCGCAGACAAGCACATATGTTGGGCCTGGACCCAGACGGGAATTTACACCAAATATGTCCAAAATCAGACATCTTGCCACTTTTGCGTGCAAGCATCTGGCCGAGTTACAGCCTGTATTTTATTTTAGAGGCGGTTTCAAGTTCAAGTTTTCAAGTTTAGTTCATTTGCCATTTGCAGTTTAAAAAAAAGACGTGCGCAAAAAGTGCTCAGCGGCCGCACAAAGAACGTCACACAACACTTAAAGCACGGTGACAATTGTGACACAGCAAGCGAAGAACATCAAGTTAATAAAGAAAAATAATAATACAATCCAGTAAAGTGCTGGATCGTAATGGTTAAAGTGCATTTCTGGAGCTCGTGACGAATGTGGGAAGAAGCTTTTAGCATTTCGTTTGGATTGTTCTGAGTGTTGGCCCACACAATCAGACAGTTAAGACCTCTTTACCTTGCAATTTGCCGAGGTATTCACATTTCTTTAAAAGCACACGTTTGTATCGTTATTGACCTTTTGAACGTGCTCTTTAGTGACTCTGGCATTCGTCACGATATCAAGTGTTTGCGTCGCGATCATTGTGAGCAGAAAAACATCGCGATTGAACGATTATTCGCGATTATTGCGACCGTGACCAAACGACAGGGAAATCTTTCATTTTCGTTCATTCACGTGGTCTGACGCGGGACTGTTCCTCAAGTTTGTGACCGGCTTCACCAGAAATAACTCTTTGAAAGACGAAATAAAGTCAAATTTGACCAACACAACCAGATAGAATAATTTATATATATTTTTTAGACTAAAATACTTAATTTTGATTCTAAAATTGCCACGATTATTATTTTTTGAGTTCTTTCGAGTACATTCTGACCTGAACAATCACAATTATCCCTGGCATCTACTGAAAACATGCATTACTTTATATCTGTGGTTCGTTCCCTCATCGGGCACTGTGTTTGCACTCCATCTACTGGCAGCTGAGGGAATTACCATGGGGAAATAAACAAAAACCAGCTTACAAGCGCTCAGCTGTAATGAACGTGATTTGAGGCAGAAATGCCCAGGACTAGAACGAGAACTGAGCAACGACATCTCCATGGCGACAAGTACACCAGGAACGTTTACATGATATGGCCAGTTCATTTTGGAGCGCATTTGAAGCACTCGAAATGCCTTGGGTGTGGCCTGGCGGTGGCGTCGCGCGTGACACACTTGTGAGAGGACGCGGCGCGAACTGCATTCGCCGAGCTGCAGCGCTGGAGGAGCCGGAGCCGTTTGAAGTGGGATAAAACGGGAGCAGAGCGGCGCGAGTCTCCGCCGTATCGCACGCGAGCAGCTCAGCGGAAGTGCACGCACCCGCACCCGCTTCGGACGCGAGGAAAAACAAGGGTCACGCTGTAATTATGTTCAGAGGGTCTCACAATGGTCCAGCTTTGGTTCCTGGTTTGATCTCGGTTTAGTCCTGATGAGATTAGTTTGGTTCTACAGTAGTTTAAGTCGCAATTTCGATGTGGTTAGCGGGATGCTTATTTAAATCATCATCATCGAGTGAAATCATAATTATTTAAAGGGTTATTTGTTGAGAATGTGGGGCATCAGGGCTTAAAATGAAGATGAACGGATGATGTCAAAGTAGGTGACGGATCGCACAGAAACAGAAACTCTACAAGAAAAAAGGTCATTCGTGAGCAAATGTGAGTTGGTGTTTTTTTTCTTTTTTAAATTAATGACAATGAAATATTACAAAAATTAACATTACATAATACAATCATAACACACCAAAAAAATATATACTATTATTATTATTATTATTATTATTATTATTCATTTGTATCATTTATTATTATTATGATGATTATTATTATTATTATCATAAAATCGATTATTGAAATAATTGGCAACTAATTTAGTATTTAAATATTCGTTCTCTGGACTATGCACGGACTTGAACTGCCACGAGCTCATGACTTTGTCTTATGACTCAAAGCAGGAAATATATAAAAAATGACAAAAGGAGCGTGTATATTTAGTGTTTTGGTCGAAAAACTGTCAGAAAATATTAGCTCGTATTAGCATTAGCTTCATCTAGCTCAAATTTAGCACATTTTGAAATCGAATGAACCAATCGACGATGTGGTTCTCAAACTCGTATTCCTCTGCAGTTGAAATATTTGCTGAATTTAGAGCCTAGATTGATCCACATTGTTGTCCTCCTCCGGATCAGTCCTTGTTGAGGACTACACTGCACTGGTTCTGTCCCATTTTGGAATTCTTTTAGCCTTCAAAAGCGCTGGAATAGTCCTGTTCTGGACCTGGTTTTACGTTTGGTTCTTGGACGATGCAAACAGTGCGAGATCATTCTCCGGGAAGAACTTCCGTCTCAAACTCGGGACCGTCTCGCTGCGGGACGTGTGCTTTCTGCTCGCCGCCACTGCGCCACCAGAACTTTCCAAATCATCAAACAAACATCGACTGATCCAATTAAACGCCGCGCTATACTTTATTTTTCCCAAACCGCACAAACGGAGAACAGACAAATGATGATCACCGTAACAACCCCAATTACCCGCATGTAAAGTCAAACAGCATCACATCTGCCCCATTGTCTTGCATTAACTTATTTACGTAGCTTTCTTATGTAAATGTGCCACCAAATGTGCCGCGGTGATCACAGCTTTTCCTTTTCCTGCTGTGTTTAATGGCCTCCTCTGTGACTGCGCACGGACAATTATGAGCAAAATGTTCCGTGAAGATTAAAGGGACAACAAATGAGCTCCAGAAACGGGGCGGACATGATCATTTGCCTTTTATGTGTCATTTAATGAAGATGATGTATGTAATTATGGGCCATTACGATAAATAAGAATGTAATTTATCGAATGATTGACAGCTGGGACACGGCGGCGTAAATAAAGGAGCGGGAAATGCCTGTCCTTGGGTGGCAGTCCTTCCCCAGACACTGTGGTAGTGCTGTGGGGAGTTTGCATGTTCTGCCTGTGTCTAGATGGGTGTAATTGGAAGGTGTTGGTTGATGCTCCTGACCAAGATCCAGGCTCAGATCTGGTCCACCGCTCCAGACTTCTAAGTAAAAGAACCTTTACGTTTTGGAGGAGTTAGATTGTCCCAACATGACGAAGCCACAAATGAACCACAAAGCGAATGAAACGGGTCCAGTGACTTCCGGTTCAAAATGGTGGCGCTTTACGTTCAACGGCTGTAAACGTCTTCACAACAACGTGCCGGACCAGGCGGACGCGCCCGACTAGAGCTGCAGATGGCGTGAGCGAGCGGTGGGTTCAAATTAATAAAATGTGCCAAAATGACTATGCGATGCGGCAGATCTCAGGTTTTTATAAAAAGAAATAGAAAATACACAAAGTAAGTACAGGGCCGTGGCCAGGGGGAGCGCTGAATCACTCTAAATACAAATAACGTCACGATGAGGGAAAACCATTAAAACATGGTTAAAACATGAAAAAAGGTGATTTGGCATAAAAGGTTCACTTTAAAACTACTTGATTTTTGATGGGTTAATTTAATTAACCAGGTAAGAACCCATTGAGTTATTTTTCTAGCGGAAATATAGAACAGCACACAAAGGAGACATTTAACAACAAATAAAAACAGAACATTTAAAAGAACCCTAAGTGGAAGCAGTTCTTCCAACCTCAAGTCCACTTTGTTCCAAGCTGCAGGAGCAGCATAAGAAACACTCTTCCCCAGCCAGTCCTCACATGGGGGACAGAAGCTGTACATCGTGTGAGCGCAGAGCATAATCGCCCTCTGCTGTCTGCTCGAGGGCACACAAGTAGGTGCATATTTACATTTAACTTTCTACACAAAGAACATCCAACGTGTGAACCTCCTGCACCCAAAGAAGGCCATGCAGCCCTGACGCAGAGTTCACAGTGGTGGGTGAGCCTCCCACAACCCGGGTGACCCTCAGAGCTCAGTGATGCACAGTGTCCAACAACTTCAGTCTTATATAAATGCATTTATATAAAGAACATCGCCATAATCCAATAGAGGCATAAAAGTGGCTGATACCAGACGTTTACAAGCTTCAAGGGTAAACATTATTACAAGAAAAGAAAAGAACCTTCAATTTATCAGTGAATGTCTGTAGATGATCTTTAAACAACCCTTGGTCAGCACAAACTTCAGGACTTTCACCTTAGACTGCACCGGAGGAAGCCGACTGTAAAGACTTGAAAACCTGTTCCAGCCCGGGACCTCATCATCAACACAAAGATCCGGTCAACACAAAGATCCGGTCAACACAAAGATCCGGTCAACACAAAGATCAGGTCAACACAAAGATCAGGTCAACACAAAGATCCGGTCAACACAAAGATCCGGTCAACACAAAGATCCGGTCAACACAAAGATCCGGTCAACACAAAGAGTATTCATATAAATAGAGCATACAATTTCAAACGTGAAAAAGAGATGTTTATTTTAAACTGTTTGCAGCGCTTAAAAGTTGTTTCTCACTGCTTTAATGCTTTCTGAGCATTTTAAATATTTACGACTTTCAGAGAGCGAGAACCAAGTTCCCCCAAGCCCCAGGAGCAAGATGGCCGCCCGCTGAAGTCTATGGGCCGTGGCCGCTAGCACATGTCGCCAGTTTAGCTACATACTGTCGCTACGCAGTATTGTAAAAGTGACGGCGCTCGTGTACCATGTGACCGCTCTGACCAATCACAGCGAGAGCTACTAGAGCCGAGCAGTGAGGAGCAGCGTGAGCCGACGCTAAAGATTTAAAAGCAGTTCTTTTTTAGAAAACGAAAGGATTTTGAACCGGACAAAAGCAAATGAGCTGAAAAAAGACAAACATTGGCACAGAATCTGACCTTAGTGAGAGCTGTTGGGCCCTGTCAGGGTTTAAGCTAGCAATACCCTATCCAGCTAATTTAATAGAGCTATAAGTTTACGGTCATGGTAAAGCTAACAAACATTAGCATTAGCGCAGTTGTCTGATTTTGACCCTTAGCCGCTTTGACAGTACATCTGTGACTGCATGACATGAGAAAAGAAAAGGCAACAGCCGCTTTGAATAATACCACTGATCGTTATTGTCGCCGCTCACTTTCTATCATGCACTTTGACTCTTTGACTATCTGCTTTAAATATGACAAAGAACTCATGCCATTCCAATGCGCGTCCTCCTGTGGTGATTAATATGAAAGACAAAGAGACAGAGACATTAGACGACACAGCAGTTGTCAGTCTGATCTATGGGCGGCGCGAGACTTAAACAAATGCAGGGACATTTCAGAGCCGAGGGAGATCCATCACCACAAACGCAGACGGGGAGAAACAGGATGAAACTCAGAGCAGCTCCACGCAAAAAACTGTGAACCAAAACCCCAATGAGCCCCATCTACAGCGCCTTCGGTCTGTAATGATCTCAGAATGGAAATCATGAGCACATTTGCATATTTAAATCGTTTGGCATGCTCTTCTTACTTGAAAAGTCAAAGTGATTGAATTGTGTACATTTGCAGGTACATTTATAATTTATTCATGAGTGTTTTGGTAACGCATTCTTTTTTATTGCTGCATTAAATACGTTTGGGGTTTTTCCATGAGAAATTTCTCATTCCATTTCAGAGATGTTCAGGACTTAATTAATTTACTCATTATGAACAAGAACGTCTTTTCTACTGCTTTTCCTACACTTTTTAAAGCATTGAAACGTGCACAAAACTGGTCTAAACTAAGTTGTCGTAAATCTCAAGTTTTACCTGATTCACTGAAGTCAGAACTGAACTCTAAACCAGGTCTAAAATGGGACCAAACCAAGTCTAAGCCAGGCATAAACCAGGACTAACCCAGGACTATACTAGGTCTAAACCAAGTCTAAACAAGGTGTGAATCTGGTGGAAACAAGGTTGAAACAAGGTCGGAACCAGGTGGAAACCAGGTGGAAACAAGGTCGAAACCAGGTCGGAACAAGGTGGAAACAAGGTCGAAACCAGGTCGGAACATGGTGGAAACCAGGTGAAAACCAGGTGGAAACAAGGTGGAAACCAGGTGGAAACAAGGTGGAAACCAGGTGGAAACAAGGTGGAAACCAGGTCGGAACAAGGTGGAAACAAGGTCGAAACCAGGTCGGAACATGGTGGAAACCAGGTGGAAACAAGGTGGAAACCAGGTGAAAACCAGGTGGAAACCAGGTGGAAACAAGGTGGAAACCAGGTGGAAACAAGGTGGAAACCAGGTGGAAACAAGGTCGAAACAGGTCGGAACAAGGTGAATAAAGTCGAAACCAGGTCGGAACAAGGTGGAAACAAGGTGGAACAGAGTCGGAACATGGGTGGACAGGGAACGCAGGTGAAAACCAGGTGGAAACAAGGTGGAAACAAGGTGGAAACCAGGTGAAAACCAGGTGGAAACCAGGTCGAAACTATGTCCAGGTATAAACTAGGTCCAAAATCTTTCTAAATCAGGTATAAACCAGAACTAAACCCGGTCTAAGCCAGGACCAAAACAGGACCAAAACAGGTTCGGTCCAAATCAAGTCCAAATCAAGTTTAAAATAGGGAAAACCAGAATCTAAAACCCGGATCATACCAGCTTTTTTGATTTTCTGTTTGGATATTTCTTTCAAAAGCAGTGCTTCTCCAAAGAGTCAGAAAGGCCCCGGCCCTTCATCTGAAAATAAAACATTACAAAATTACAAAATGTGATGACAACTTATCGAGAACTCAAGCGGCCTTTTTCCACAGACGAAAAAACAAAGCGAGTCGTCACGTTTGAAGTCCATTCTTCTTCAAAACGTGTTCTCGGTCTGATCAATGCGCGTCTCAAACTGGCGCACACACAAAATGACTTCAAATTACACCCCAGCTGCTCTGTGTGCGCATTCACTTCTAACGTTTAAATAATTAGTGAGAATTGGGACCTTTGTTTTGTTCAGACATGTTTTACTTTCAACATGCAAAGCCTAAAAGCCGCTTCAAAAGTGGAACAACGTCGACGCCTGAAGTGGAAGGCAAAAAAGAAAAACTGATTCACATCCAAATGAACGAAATTATTTGAATTCTGTTGTTTTGTGTTATTCCAGTCATCAGAGGGCGCCGTATGCTGCCGTTCATTACATTCATATTACACATTTAATCTCACAGTCACAGTCAAGCCATCCACCTTAAAAAAATGATATGTAGTGACCATATTTAGCATAAAAAACGTAAAACTGTGTGTGTATTCTAGCACAAGGGGGTCTGGGGGTCCAACTCCAGGAAATTCTGCAGAAAATAGGTGTCATTTCCTGTGTCTTTTTCTTTTTTTTTCCCCCTCTCTTTTCATTCTATTTCATTCTATATTTATTTAGTGCGCTTCATGATTTCTTTTTTAAATAATTAATTAATTAATTAATTGATAATTATTTTTATTTTATTTCAGAAAATAGGTGTCATTTCCAGTGTTTATTTCTTTTTGTCCCCTTCTCTTTTTATTTTTATTATATTTTTATTCTATATTTATTTAGTTATTAATTTATTTATTTATTCAGTGCGTTTCATGATTTTTTAATACATTTTTTATGGTTTTAAATGTTTCAAATTTATAACAAAAGAGAACTAAAACAAAACAACAGCCATAAATGGGGAAAGAAAGAGAAAAATCATAAGTAAACGTCCCATTTAGTCCACAGTCCGTCAAATTTGTCCTTTTTCAAATCAAGTTCAAATGTAATCTTTTCCATTTTATGACTGTCTAATAATGTGTGAGTCCAGTCCTCGATCGTCGGCCCGTTTTCAGAGGAGATTCCTTTTCAGATCCGTTTGACTTGACTTTAATGCAGCGTGACTAAACCCAGAGCCCAAAGCACATTCACACATCTCGTATTTTACAGCCACCAGGGCACTTAAACGTGACACTAAACACTTGTTGCTTCCGCCCAGTTCTGATATAGTTCAACACTCTATTTCTTCAGATTTTTGGCAATTGTCGTTTTCAAATCAGCAACACAACCGGTGCTTAAAGCCACACACACAAAACAGACACACATCCAGCACAGTTCAAGTTAACGACACAAGACGTTTGATCGCGGCGAAGTTTAGTTTGGGTTTCGGATTGTTTCGTTTCACACACGAAGCACAAGTCGAGCTAATTAAGCGTCAGAAAACACGCACCGCCTGGGTTTGCGTGAGAAAGTATTCGCCGACTCTGTGTAAGTACATTTTAATGGCGAGCGTCTCCAGCGAGGCGGCGGGCGCCGCCAACAATGCAGGCAAACTTCTGATTTTAACTTCCTGATTTGAATGTTGGAATATTTTACAAATCGAAGATAATTGTGTGTTTGCTGTTGTGGCTTATAACGTATAATTTCAATCACTTTCTCCCTCCCGTTTTGTTCGACACGATCATTACCGGCTCCAAATCAAACAAAGAATTCATCATTTGAATCAGGTTTTCCATGCGAAGCAATAAATATTTTTGCCTGGGGGCGTTTGTATTCCACATGTGATTCGTCAGTTATTCTCCCAGCAGAACGGAGACAAGACAAAACCAGATAGATACAAAGATATATAGATAGATTAAATGAGGGTTTTTGTTTTTTTTACCCGAGAGGTTTCTCCAGGCGACTGGCCGGAGAGCCCACAATCTCCCCCAGAGTGCAGAACATCTGACCCAGAAAGTCCTGCAGGAAACACAGAGAGAGAGACTTTATGAGACGGAGGAAAATATATAAGTAATGTAATGTCATGTAATGTAATGTCATGTAATTTTATTATTATTATTATTTTTGTATTTATTTGTATTTATTTATTTGTATTTATTTTATTTGTATTTATTTTATTTATCAAAACACATATATAAAAAAAATCAACAATTTTGTGGCGATGTAAAAATGGATCTTACTAAAGCCACTGTTGCTTTACTTTCTACTACTGCAACTATCACTACTCAGGTACTGCTAACTTTACTAAGTAATACTTGATATTGTTGTGTGAGTTTTTCCCACACAAAGCACTTTCCACACAACAAAACAACTTTGGGCATTTGTCACAAAAATAAAGAAAAACAAAAGCAAAATGTCCAAATTCATAATCAGTCTTGAACTCAACTGTTTACTATTCAATACGACTAATCATGACCAGCCGATATATATATATATATATATATTTATATATATTTAAATTGTAGTTTTGCTGTATTTTGATGATCGTACTGGACCACAGAGACTCCAAAACACGCACAAAATGTCACTTTTAAAACAAAACCAGACACATTATTAAATCACATTCTTTATTTGATTTAGAAACAAATAATAATCAATAATTCACTTTAATCATTAAAATTCTCTGTGCAGTATCCTTCGCTCTCCAAACCTACGCCTTTATTTGCCTGATGACATGTTTTTTAACATGTCATCCCCCCCCCATGAAACGCAGGACGAGACGGACATTTTGCGAAGATCGAAGTCGAATATCACACGTGTGAGTCACCTGAATCCTGATCCCGTTTTAATGAGCGATCCGGGGGCCGATAAAGGGCCTCGGAGCCGCACCAAGAACGACAACAACAACACAAAAACGCGTCTTTGTACTCATTTTGCACTCCTGATATTTTAATAGACGCGCGCGGTTCTTGTAGGCGCGCATATTCCAGGGAAAAACGCGTGGCACATACCGTTGCCGTAATTGACTCCCCTCCGGCGTTTGGAATTGGAACCCAAACACAAATAATTTATCTTTTTTTTAATCAGGTGTTCAGCGCCAAGTGAAAAGAGAACGTGATGAAGCAAGGCAATAAACGTTTTCCCAGTGGGGGTTTCAGTAAGATTTATATTTCATGTGCAAATCATCAGTCGCAGCCGTTCGCAATGTGGGAATGCGGAGGACGCGAGGGTTTGTTTCAGGGTGATGAAGAACTAAATCTAATGTATAAAACGTGCTCAAAAACATACATGGACGCGCTGTTTTCTAGCCGTCTTCGGGACAGGATTAGGTTGAGACCGAACCTCGTGTAAATTGCAATAAATCCCACGTGTCGTCTGTGTTTCTCGTCCCGTTTGTCCGTGAAAATGTACTGACTGTAAATCCAGACGAAACGTTAACGAGCGTATTGACAATAACTCCCGGCCTTGTTCAGTTGCAGCGCGTCAAATACAACACAGTGCGATACCGCTAGAACAAACGTTAGCGCATGCACAATAGCGCTCAAAATGACATGGATACATATATCGGGGGGCACTGGATTATACTCGAGTAAACTTAAGACTGGCTTTTAAATACGCAATATCGATTCACAAGTATCCCTTTGCTTCGCGTAGTTGCAATGGGCCTGCAACTAAAGCGATCACGTAATTCGCCACGCGCCGTCCTCGACCGATCCGATTATTCGCTATACATTTGATTTTTTTTCGACAAATAAAGAGTGGAAAACAGACAAAACAAACGATCGAGTGCAAAGACCGACGTTTTGCCACCACAGTCCAGTGAAACTATAAAACAAACATGCAATAGAACATAGAAGAAAAATGCGGAATATGAATGGTATTAAAAAATGTTCTTTCTGCGTATTAAGTGAATTGCTTGTCAAAACCTTCGACTTAATTGAGACTTTAAACCGTTGACGATCGACCGGCATCGGAAAAAGAGAGGGCTGTTTATCGGGGGGGGGGGTAATCAAACCGTGGCTCGCGTACGCGTCCCGAACATCCAGACGCTGAACAGTTTGGAGATCTTTGGCCAGATTTTCACCCGTTTCCGTCGACGGACAGCGGCACAGAGCGCGTCTTTGCACATGACTGCTGAAGCCGATCGCAACATTAAGGGATTTAACTGAATATTTACGTCTATGCTCTCGTCACCGCTGGCAACATGTAAAAGAGGATGTTTCATGGTCTCTAGACGCTCAACACAAATCTACACTGCAGTTTATTACAAACAATATGCAGTAAAAACAATAATATTCAACTTAAGTATGGAAAAAAGCTGTTTTTGGCTTAAAAGTTGGACCATGGTATTAGTCATAGCGTTGATAAAACAATTATTATATGAATACATGCTAATATGCTAAATGTTATTGTGTTAGGTGAGTAAAAAAGACAACATTTTTAGTAAGTAAGTGAAACGTTTCTTCAAAATAATATTCACTTAGAAGTACAAAGTAGTACTAAAGTATGTGTTATATAGTTCTCTGCTAGTACCATATACGACATACATCCCATTGTCATTTTGCAAAACAAGAAGCCGTTAGCTCATGTCAAGCGTTCCGCAAATAAAGAACCGACAAAACAAATATTTCAAAGCATCGTGTTTGTTTGAAAATCCGGGACGCTAAATGTGATTGAAGACGAAAGAAGCGGTTTGAGAATAACAGGTTCGAACAAATGCAAAAAAAAGAATGGTTTCTCTGTTCAAGGGGAAACAGACGAACTTTCCATTTAAAAAAACTGTTCCAGACAATAATATATCAAGAATATAAGAAGGAAATTGAATAAAGTATTTGCTAAATCGTTTCTAATGTGCGTAAAAGTATCTGGGTAGATGTGATAAAAGCTGTGACTTCAGCCGACACTTTGTGATTTCGTTTTGTGTAAAGAAATGTGTTTATGCTCATTTGTTTGACCCCAAAAATAAGAGCAAAAAAAATAAAGTACTGTTACTATTTGAGTTACAGTTTGGATGTAAAACGGATTCAAAAAAGGGATTTCTGACAAAAACGGTTTCCCAAAGAATCGACACAAAACAAATCGCAGTGCCGCATGTTTGAACCCTTAATGTCGAGAACTGTTCAAGAGGATAAAGACAGCTGGTACTTCAAACCGGATTTTACTCAAGTAGGAGGAAAAGTACAGTGTCTGAAAAGCACAAACGACCCACCAACGTCTAAAGCACCAAAAACACCCAAAACACCCTCAAAAAGGCCTCTGACCTCGTGTAAAAGTGGTCCGCGTCGTTGTGACCGGCCCAAACCTTCTTCTTTAGTCATGATTGGTCATTTTAGAGAACTTACAGTAGAGAAAATTTCATAAAGTAAAAGCGACCGGCTCCAGAATGGTCAAAACGCCCACGAATTAGCTTAGCGACGCGCTCCATTAGCATCGCGCCTCAAAACGCGCGAAACTCAAACTGCGAAAAAGGCAAACATTTCCACAAGTGAAAAGCCCTCTCACGCTCGGAGATCAAACCTTTGCATAGGACCGAGCGCCGTTCCTTTTGAAGTGAATCAAACACGACGCTATAAATAAAGCGCCGCGAAACAGACGATGAAATATTCAGACGCTCATTAAACAGTCATGAGACGGGAGGATTTCGCACGCCGCCGTTGTGTCCTGAACATCCTCACACAGCGCCACTTCACCAAACACAAAAGACATTAGTTTCACTCCGCAGAATCAATGGTTTGGAAGGAACGATCCAAACTGAAATCCGACAAACGTTGAACCTTCTCGTCATCATTTGCTTTGCGATTCGCAGCACAACCGTTGTCGTGTTATTCTCCACGTTTCAGCCGCCGACGAGCACGTCTTTGGAGTGGAATGACAATGAAGACCGTTGTGAAACATAACGAGATTCCCGCGCTCTTCATTTACCGACAATCAACGTTGTGCCAGTTTTTGTAGCGTGCGCGCAAGGCCGTGTGGTCGAAAGTCTCTCTAGAACGTCGCGATGTTCCGTGAAACGAGCTCAAATACATATGTCTAAAGCAGGTATTAGGTGTATCTCTAAAAGAACCGTACGTTTAGAGATGTTAAACCAACATTCGCCTGTAGTTTGATGAGTTTTCATTTATAAATAGAGCATTTTAGGTGTAAAAGAAAATGCCTGATGAGTTGGATTGAGCCAGGTTTAGATGTCTGTTTCATTTAGTTGCCATTTTAGATTTAAAATAAAAAAATAAAAAATAAAAAATAAAAAATAAAAAATAAAAAATAAAAAATAAAAAATAAAAAATAAAAAATAAATAATAAATAATAAATAATAAATAAAATAAAATAAAGCAAAACAATACAAATTCATTATATATATATTTTTTTTTTAAAAAAGATTTAGCGGTTTGAGTAAACTAGAACTCAAAATTTTGGCCTATTTTTGTTTGTTTTGGTTAAAACTGTAATAAGGGGGCTTTGACTTAGTTATGGAATAATCCTTTTGTACAATCACACGTACAATATCTGTACAAGATTGTCAAGTTCGAAGTGACTGTGTCGGATCTACGGATCTGGCGAAAAAACACATTTTGAGAAAAATGGCAGCCTTCGAAATGACAAATCCCGTCATCGATCTGAGAGATGTAATTACTTCCTTTTATAGAATCCAAGGATGCTTAAATGGTTATTTTGAGACCTGAAAAGAGTAAAAAAGAAGAAAAAAAAAACCCTGAAGGACAAATTTCCATTCTATATAATATTGTACCGGAATATTCCTTCGGAGTTCTTCAAACGGTTTTGATACGATTCAACAGACCACAAGTTGTCCTGAATGTTCCTTCGAAGCCGCACTCGGCGTTGAAAGAGACTTTATTCTAATCAAAAAGTACAAACAGTGTGAATATTTCCATTTAAACACCTCGAATCCCTGAATATTAAACTGTTCTTTATAACCTCAATCATTTTCAGTTATCACGTTAAAACAAAATGCAGCTCTGTGCTTTTTTCATCAGATTTCCAATTGAGAAATCAAACTTTTATTTCAAAAAATACTGGTTTTCTTTCTTTGTTCCACACATTGTTCTTCCTTTGTCGGACATTCATTGTGCTCATAGACTCCATAGATCACTCACAGTGTTTTGGCAGAGGTCAGTCTTTTGGAGTCCACGTCGTACCTGCCAACACAACATCACAGAGGAATTAGAATGGCTCTGAACAAAATGAAGACGCTTTTTCACTGATGAGCCCCCGGACAAAAGAGCAAGAGATCTAAGACGTGTCCGCGGAAACATCAGGCCTTTAAAAAAGCGGCCCGGGTAAATTAACATTGAATAAAGCAGGAAGTGCAGCGTTTTGATGTGCGCAGATCAAACCCAGAGGAAAGACGTTTGTACGAGACGCGCCGGACGCGAGCAGGAGGATGAAGACGCAAACACGACACTTTGACAACGTACGGCCAATGTATTTATAAGACAAATTGTTACTGACTTTTGTTATAAGTGCCGTCACTATTTGGTTTTTGTGAATGAGTAGAAGAGTTTTCCGCCCTTGTTTGAACGCGCATTCTGAAGTATGAACCCTTCAGTTGTGCACACAGCAGGAACTGATCGAAATGTTTCTGTCGCATTCATTATGACAAAACAAAAACAGACCGCCCACCATGCTTTACTCTACCAATTTTGTTCTTGTAATGTCATTAAAACAGTCTTGTGATCAACCAGCACGCGAGATATAGTAAAGCATCAATTTTCATCTGAGGCAGGCAGCGCTGTTAGCATGTTGTTGTCCCGTCCTGACGACAACACCGCTCTGGCCTCAGAGAGATGTGAAAAGCCCATTATAAACTCATGGTGCTGAATATTGTCGGATGTTCAGAAGGCGTTGGGGAATATGAGCGATACTCGTGTGGACCGCAAAAGATGAGAGAGTCTGTTTTCACCTTTTTAGGAGCAGGAAGAGCCTCATTATGAATCCATTAGGCTCCTTAGCACACAGAGATGTGTCTCTCTGTGGTCTGAGCGACCGGGGTCAACGTGCACTGCCTCTCCCAGCGCGTTCACTCGACTTCGCTGTCCTTCGTACGGGTTCAGATGTGGACTAAGGAGGAGAAGCGGAGCCTTAGAGCTATCGGCTGCTCCTGCAGCTTGGAACGCTCTATCAGTTCGAGCTAAGCTTTGTGGGTGGAGCTGGTGTCCACTTTGAGGGCTTTCACCTGTTACAAAAGATCAATCTCATGACATGTCCGGCTCTAAAGATGTACCGTATTTTGCGACCATTAGCCGCTACTTTTTTTCACCGAATGGTTTGACCATGCGGCTGTATGAAGGCTGCGGCTTTTCTGTGTGTTTTGTCTTTCCTTTCACCGCTAGGGCGAACTAACCGGAATTAGAATCAAAATACAGAAAATTAAGAAAGAAGCCAGATGTTGCTTTTTTATTATTTCAGCTAGCAAATAGAACACGGACTGAACATATTTTACCACTATAAATATTATTTCAATTCTTGCCGCATCGATTATGAACCCAAACGAAGAGTTCGTATGAAGGCAAGTTTTAAGCTGAAGGCTCATGCGATTTGGCTAGGAACGCGCTGGCGTCTTGGGGCCACGCAAGCTTAACATCAAATGAATGTACTGGTGAGCTCCCTGGGGACAGCGGGACGAGCTCATGCCGCCAGAAAGTCAAGGAAGAGTTCTGCGGCCTATACAAAAGGTGCGGCCTATGTATTGTTTTATTATCGTTTTTTTAAAAATAGAGCAAATGCGGCTTATATAGGGGAGCGGCTAAAAGTCCGGAAAATACGGTAGTTGTTTTTTAATCTTTTATTCTCTGGTTTAGTGTGTTATGTGTAAATGTGAGCTGCACTTGGCCCAGGTCAGCCTTATCTCAGTGGGTTCTTACCTTCTTAAACAAAGGATAATAAATATTTCATGGGAGAAAGTTACTCGTTAAAATCCAGCTCACCTCTGTTTCCTTGGGCAAGACACTCCATCCTGCCTGAAAGAGTGTGACAGGCCTGAAAAGTGCTACTTTTACTCTCTGGGGGGAAAGTAAATGTGCTCATTTTAAGAATAAAGTGGCGTGTACCCCAGCTTTAGGACCATTTGTTTTCATTTAACCCCTCTCGCTTAGGGGCCTATTTACGGCTGGAAAAATAACCCGCATTTAAAGCTGAAGCTGTTCCTGAACCTCCGGAGGAAATCAGGTTTTAAATCCCGCCTAGATGTTCTTTGTTAAATGTATGAATGAGTGAAGCTGGTTTCTGGAGGGATCGGCTGATTGGCACCAAAATAAGCATCTGTTGGTTTTTTTTTTTTACGAGTCTTGTAATAAAGCAAAAATGTGCAGGCAGAATCCATCTAAAAGTCCCATTCATTTTCCATTTTATTCTAGGGTAATCTTATACTTGAGTGTTTGAAGCACAAACTGAGCCTGACGCTTCCCAGAATGATTGATTTGACAGGAAATATGTGGCTTTATTTGTATGTACAGCGGATCAATCACCTTTTATAAGATGGTGGAAAACATGGGATTAATAAAGAGAAAGTCCAAGTTTCCTGTTCTGAATGCTCTTGGTAACGTGCTGGACAAGTGTTTTTCGCAGATTAAATTCATATCAATATCCACCCTTCAGCTTTGCTTTGACTCCCCCCGCCCACCCGCCTGGCTTCACTGAAAACATCCAATTTGAAAGCACAAATGTGTCAGCACAAATGTGAATATAGTGGTTTATTTTTACCGAGATGTTAAAATGCAGTCGGAGACGAGAGCGAGGAGTTCCGTCGGACTAAAGGGTAAGCCCATTAAAATGAATGACTCTGAAATGAAACGCGGCGCAGAGTGAGTAAAAAAAAAAAAGGAGAGACGAGCGCGTTTAAAAGTCGTCGGCTCTGCTCCGCGCGCCCCTGATGTCACGGAGGGGTTCTCATTAAACAAGCTGTGGGCCTACTTCAAACATATGTTACCGTGAATGCCGATGGTATGCGCGGTTTACTTCCTGTCAACGGCGCCGGTCGCACATGTGCAGCGGAACGTCGCACCTGCGTGAAGGGCCGCTGTCCGGCTCGTGATAATGAGAAGACGCGCCACGGAATCAGCTGCAATCACACCACAACGGCGTGTACGCTTTGCCGTCCGATGAACTCCAAAATGTCCAGTGATCATATCGTCCATTTGGTCTTCTGATCATTTACCGGGAAAGTTCTTTTTTCAGACCAGTTTGTTGGACGTCAGAGGTCGCCGTGACGTGTCGTATCAGCTGACTTGCGCGCGTTTTGCCGCCGTCTTCCTTCCTGTCCGGGCGGGGCAACGGCGCCATCTGCCGTCCGACGTCTCTCAGGTGTGAGAGAGTTAAAAGGCCCCTCCTCGTCTTGGTTCATCGTCTCGTGGGCACGTTTCCGTATTTCTTTCCGTGTTTCGTACTCTTGGACTCCGCTCCAGTCCCGAAATGTGGCTGATTTGAGTTGTTCCTGTTCTGCTCTGTGTTTTTGTTTTGTTACTCGCTATTTCCTTCTCACAGTCTGTCCCATGTTCCTTTTTGTTGTCGTTTACAGTGTGCTCCGGGTTCTATTCTGTATTTTGGGCGTACGAGTTGTTGATAAGGATTTAATTGGTGTGAAAGGAGATCTATTAGGCAAAATTGAGCCCTAAATCATAGTATAATTATTTCTTCTTCTCATTGAACCGCTCCATGTTGTATTCAAGAGTGTCATAGATTATAACTAGAAACGACAATGGCAGGAAGCCATTGCGAGTGACTGCCTAATGCAAAAAACAAAACGCACTTTTTCAAATGTCTATATAAAAACACAAAATCAAGTATAAATATATCTCGCTATCAGCGCTCACTGATTTGTAGGTGCTGTCTTCTTTTGCAATTTCTGCACGTTCTGTACATGCCGATGCCATGCCGATGATATCACAAAGCCCTAGTTGCCATGACGGTCTGCGTAATGCATGTCCGTTTTCTGTTCAGTTGCTATGACGATGATGTCACAACGCTCCAACATCACCAACATTCCGCCATTCTAAGAGATAGGGAAAATTTGAAGACGAATCCTGAAAACATGACAAGACTGAGGTATACCAAAAGCAAGTCCGTTCTATGGAATGCAGTCACTCAGCTACACAGCAGACAAAAGCACAATAGGTTTTCTTTAAGATTCATTTGTCGGGACGGAAGCTTGAGGGTAGTTAGACTGGTTCTCCGTGCACATTCTCTATAGATTTATTCATTTTTAAGGCAAGGCAAGGCAAGTTTATTTGTAGAGCACAATTCGTACACAAGGCAATTCAAAGTGCTTCACACAACATGAAAAAAATGCATTAAAATCACAAGGACATGGCAGAAATCACAAAATCTTAATTTAAAAGTGCCATTTTCAGACTATCCGTCAAATAGTTCAAGACATAAAAGAGAAGAGTGCAAAGAAAAGCATTTCAGTCATTTCAGCCGAACAAAACAGTTTTTAGATTATCTTAGATTTGAACATTGCCAGATTAGCGGCCTGTCTCACATAGAACCTGGAGCTTTGACTTTCGCCATTTTCGTTCGGCCCGGCGGCACTCCCTTTTCTGTGCCCTGACCAAATCATCATTTCTCCATGGCGCCTTCTGCATAGGGGCAATGGTGTCGAGAACATTCAAAACACTGCTAACAGAGTTCAACAAATCATTTACATTAGAACATGAGACATTTTCAAAGTTTATCATTTCCATAAACAGTTTTCCCGTGCTGTCATTTATGTGTCTCCTCCAACAACTGCAGGACCAGCTGGTGGTTTGGAGAAAACAAGGTCAAAGAAGACACAGAATGATCAGACAGAGCAACATCGACCCATCGACGTTGAATTTAACCCCTTTTGTAATTAGAAGATCTAGAGTGTGCCCTCTGCTGTGGGTGGGGCCCACTCACGCGCTGAGTAAGACGCGAAAGTTTCAAGGACAGCATGAGCTCTTTAGGGTTTTTCTGTCACAGATATTATATCAACATGAACATTGAAATCACCTGTTATAACCAAACCATCAAAGTCTGTGCATACGACTGAAAGCATCTCAGTAAAATCATCAATAAAACTTTTGCGGTGCTGAGGAGGCTTGTATAAAACAATGAAGAGAATGGATTTGGAGACTGTTTTAGCTCAATTTTAAAGGCTACGTACTCAAATGTTGAAAACACCCCAAAGGACAACCTTTAAAACAATTTATCAATCCAAAATGAAATAGTTGCTAAAACAAACAAAAAATGTACTCACAAGTCAAAGCGCAGATTCTGTTTCTCCTCGAAGAAGTAGTCCATGATGTACTTTCGGACAAAGTCTGGGTTGAGTGTGTTGCGATCACCTCCGTCCGCCCAAACTAGAGAGGAGCAGAAAACAGGACAGTCAGGTTCTGGTTCGGATCCCACTAAACACACAGACGTGCAAGTCACATTAAAACCAAGAGTTCAGGCAGGGATCTCGGAGTAGAGCCGCCGCTCCTCAGTTCGACAGGGAGGAGGTCCTGATCTAATTGATTGTTAGGAAGATGTCATTCATAAAGTCAATCAATTATCACTACAAACATTTAATATAAATAAATACAGGATTTCCAAATTATAGTTAAAATATATAAAACAAGGACAAAATCACAAAAAAACTGCTTATATTGAGTTCAAATTAAAAAATGCCTCAAAAATTTCTCGCGGAAAAGTTTCTTGAATGTTCCACAGCGTGGTATTAAACTCTCCAAGGAGACAAGCAACTGACGTCACCAGAACACGTTCCAGGTCAGATCTGTGGAGCGATGACCTTTCTCACAGTAAGAATATGTGGTTTTAACCCTAAAAAACAACTCAAACCAAATAAGTTTAATGCCACAGTGCGGAACATTCCAGGCAAAGCAATAACATCTCCATCCCCAATGATTGGTTTTAAGATAAATGTAACACAGAAATCTACTTTTGCAATTGCTCTGGAGTTATTTGAATCTACAAACACTGAACGGTTCTTGAAGAGAAAACACAGAATTGCGTTACATTTTGCAGCGTTCCATCGTTCCAAACCCGTTTCCCGCACTTTCGCACGCCGCTCCTGATCCGCCTTCACTCCCACCTAATTAAGCGTAGTCAGCCATTCCCCCCGGCAGAAAGCGCCGCATCGAGGAGAAGAAACCAAAATAATACAAGTACTTAAGTGCAACTGCTGAAAAAAAAAAAAAAAAAAACATGCGAGAGATTGTGCCAGAAAACGTTGAGAAAAAGAGGAAGCGGCGCGCGATTAAAGCGTCCTAATTAGTGTGTTCTGGGTCCGCGGAGGCACAAGACGAGAGAGGTAGCGTAGGAATCGCCTGGCTCCGGTCCAGTTGTGGCATATGCACGATACGGGACAAAAGCTGATTAAGACTTACACATAAATCATTCAAGACTGTGGAGAATTAAACTGTTTATCGAGCGCACGGCTGTACATTATAATGAGCGCACTTTGGCCATTGTTGGGCATCAAAACTAATAAACCCGGACTAGGCCAGGACTTAACCGGGACTAGAACAGGACCAAACCAAGACAGCATCAGGACCGAACAGGGACAAACACGATATGAACCTGAAGGAAATATTGTTATAAATTAAAATGATGTATGAAAGGTTTTTACAATTGTCTAATGTTGACTTTATTTGGAGTATTTGTACAAATGAATGATAGTTTCACGCCAATCGAGCAGGTATTTGTGGAGAAACGTTGAAAAAACTGTTAAAAAATGACAGGAAGTGACATCACACCAGGGACACTCATTCCAGTCAAAGTTTATGCAGAATTTGCACAATAAAACCACTTTTTTGACTCTCTAAACATGAATTCTACAAAATAAAGTCGCTCTCATGTATTTGTATTTGTCAAATAAAAAAAAAAAATGACATTAGATGAGTTTTGCCCCAGTGTTTGCTGGGTAATGTCCTAGTGCGATGTCATCAATTACAAACAGGAAGTGCAATTACAAACCTACAAAATATGCTAATCTGTGATAAAAAATGTTTGATTTTTTAGCAAAATTCAGAATGTATTTATCTTAACTGCATTTTAGGTCAATGAGTCGTCCGACCTGTAGGGGGCGCTTTAACTTTCCATAACGGTGTATTTCTGCTGCAGCGTGTTTTGTGATTTTTAGAACAATCGCATCAAAGTTAGCATTATAAAAAGGCCTAAACAAAACAACTAACATTAGCAAAATAAGAGGAAAAATTTGAGGTTTGAAAAGTCATTTAATTTTAGCTTTAAAGGTGCACTAGGCGACTTTTTTTGGAGGGTCAAGCGCGGCGGTGTTTGTCCACCAGAAAAGTGACAAACTGTATCTTTAATTTCAAACCATGTGAAATCATCTCGTTGATAATAGAAATAAGAACTAAAAAAATATAACATATACAGTAGCAAAGGTGTCAAAAAGTGTGGCGTTCAAAAATATTTCAATACTTTTTTGAGTAATTTTATAATTTCTTAGACATTACCAACTGTTGTGAGAATGGGGCGAGAGCGGGGAGGACATTCAGCAAGTTGTCTGAGGCGATGTCGCGACACTGAGGCCGCACTGAGCATATGCGCCGCTCGGATCGCTCCACGGGCAGCGCGGCGTGACCTTTTCCAGCCACAATTACGAACAGAATCCTGGCTGTGGCCGCGGTACATCTGCCGCGAAGAGAACCGGAGATAATGAAGACAACGCGGGACTCAAAGGGCAAGCCTAATCCACGTCTCATTCAAACCGAAAAAAAGGGAAATTTGATTTGTCTATTGGGTTTTAACGGGATCCTAACTATGAGCGAACAAATATTGAATTATTCTTTCATTTAGTTTCCTCGCACGGCCTCTGCACCTCCAGCTCCACCGAACACAAGCGCATCTTCTGTGCAACATCTGGAGGACTTCTGACCATTTTAATTCGATAATGCCACTGCAAACGTGTGGAAGGTTGACCAGGCTAACTCCCACTTTTAAAAAAAATCTGAACAATCTATAAAACAAGCCACGTTTTGACCTGATTTAGGGTTAATATCTCTGTAATTACTAAACCTGGCACAAAAGTCCTCTCAGCGCACATGACCAAAGTGATTTTTCCTGTTTTATTTCAGCTTCAAAAGGTGGTCGCATCATTCAAACTAAACTTGAGCTTGTTTCTCTCGCAAAGGCCGGCCCCTCCAACACAAATCATGACATCATCGTCAAAAATGCACAGGAGGAAATTAAATATCTGAGGACCAATACCAGATCTCATTTCAGATAGCATTCAGAGGCAACAGTCCGCAGTGCAACATATAACCATATGGTTCACTCGCTAAAATTGTTTTATGGTGCTGATAATTGTGTACAAAAGCATGGGGCAAAAAGGTATTAAAAAGTAATTTCAGTCGGAGAGCACAAGAGAGCAATCAGCGGCTCCCAAACTTTAGATGAGCTCGTACAACTGCGCCGCCCGGTGGGGTCTGGTCTCAAATCAGATTCTGGCAAAGAAGCATAAAGAGGGGGAGCGGCGAAGGGAGGGCAGGAGAGAGAGAGAGGGAGAAGAGAGAGAAGGAAAGAGAGAGTCTAGAGAGAAAAGAGAGAGAAAAGAGAGAAAAAAGACAGACTGGAGAGGGAAAACATGCGGTTGGACAAAGAGAGAAATGGCCAAACCAACTCATCCATGCCTGATCCTGTCAGATGTTGGCAGCTGAGCAGGGTTGTGCCTGGTTTGGATTTGGATGGGAGTCCGCTGGAAAGACAGGTGCCACAGGGGGGCGCTAGTGCGTACTGTCATGATTGTAGTTTATTTATCAGGGACAGTGACATTATATATACAAGTATATTAATACACTCACTCACTCATCCAGTCATTCATTTAGTAAAACCAGTCCCACTCCAAAACACCTTCTCACACATTCATACAATATTTAGATATGTATAGTTCATGTTGTTGCTTTCATGACAGTTCAGCATTTACATGACAGTTCAGCGTGTTCACGACAGTTCAGCGTGTTCATGACAGTTCAGCGTGTTCATGACAGTTCAGCGTGCACATGACAGTTTCAGAACTGTGCACGATGACAGTTCAGCATTTTTCAACAGAAGTTCAGCATGTTCATGACAGTGTCACGCGTGTTCATGGCAGTCGTCGCGTTCATGACAGCATTTCAGCGTGTTCATGACAGTTTTCAGCGTGCACATGACAGTTCAGCGTGTGGTCAACACAGTTCAGCATGTTCTATGACAGTTCAGCGTGTTCATGGCAGTTTCCAGCGGGCGTTCATGACATTTCAGACTGTGTTCTCATGAACAGTATTTCAGCTGTGCACATGACAGCTTACAGCGTGTTCATGACAGTTCAGTGTGCACATGACAGTTCAGCGAATGTTCATGACAGTTCAGCATGTTCATGACAGTTCAGCGTGTTCATGCAGTTCAGCGCGTTCATGGACAGTTCAGCGTGTACATGACAGTTCAGCGTGCACATGACAGTTCAGCGTGTTCCATGACAGTTCAGCGCGTTCATTGCAGTTCAGCGTGCACATGACAGTTCAGCGTGTTCATGAACAGTTCAGCGCGTACATGACAGTTCGCGGTGTATATGACAGTTCAGCGTGTTTCATGGCAGTTCAGCGCGTTCATGACAGTTCAGCGTGTACATGACAGTTCAGTCGTGCACATGACAGCTTCAGCGTTGTTGCTCCATGACAGTATTCAGCGCGTTCATTGCAGTTCAGCGTGTTCATGACAATTCAGCGTGTTCATGACAGTTCAGCGTGTTCATGACAGTTCAGCGTGTACATGACAGTTCAGTGTGCAAATGACAGTTCAGCGTGTTCTGAGACAGTTTTCAGTGTGCACATGACAGTTCAGTGTGTTTATGACAGTTCAGCGTTTTCAGTTCATGACAGTTCAGCGTGTACATGACAGTTCAGCGTGTTCATGACAGTGTTTCTACAGCTTCAGCTGTTCATGACAGTTCAGCGCGTTCATGGACAGTCAGTGTGTTCATGACAGTTCGTTTTCATGACAGTCATTGTGGTGTTCAGTGTGTTTCATGACAGTTCAGCGCGCTCACAGTTTTCAGCTGTGCTCATGGAACAGTTTCAGCATGCTCATGACAGTTCAGTGTCATGACAGTTATTCAGCTGCAGTGCGATGACAGCTTCAGCGTGTGCCTCAGTTACCGTGACAGCGTTCATCTGTGTACATGACAGTTCATGTGTGACATGATCAGTTCAGCGTTTGCTTTGTTCATCTTTACTCGTCGTTCATGGCGCTCGACCGCGGGGAATGACCTGTTTTCATCTGAAGTGAGCGCACACACTCTCTTATAAATTAGAGATGATTTTAAATATGATGTTTAACTTGATTTAATTTAAGCAGATTTTCAACATTTATCATTTCACATTTGGTAAGAATGGACAGTGACGATCCAGATATTTGATCATTGATTTTTGGGTCCCTTTTTATACGCGCCCTGGACCAGCTCGTACTTAGACCATAGTCGAAGGCCGTGACACAATCGTCTAGGTTTGTATTTGAGGCCTCACTGGTCAACGAGGTGTTCAGTATGTTTGAAAATTCATCATGTCGAACTTCAGTATGTTTCCTAGTTTAGGGTCAATTATTAAACCTAAATATTTAAATCCATTTACATTCCTGGTGGTGTCGTGTATGTTTATGTTTCCCTGAACTGTCCCAAACAAATCAGAAATACGGAGAGCGGCGCTGCCCGGTCGGTCGACGGTAAAGTGCGCAACCGCCCTGCAGTGTCGCGAGTTCAAATCCGGACTCCGACCATTTACTCGCGTGTCTCTCCCTTCTCTCTCATCCCCCATTTCGCTCCGTACTTTCCTGTCAATAAAGCCTACGGGCCATAAAAATCTGTGTGAGAAATATGGAGAGCGATAACGAGCGGGGTCGTTCTAACGGAGAAGGGCGCGGGGGGGGCACAGGTCTGAAGTGTGAGTCCCACTGAGCGAAAGGACAAATGGAGAGACTGGTTCATTAGAGAGGGGCCGAGAGAGCGACTAATGAGGACAGAGTTACAGCAGAGATACGTGTTACGTCAAAACAGCAGTATTCAAGAGGAAGAACAGGGAGAAATGACTGAAAATGAGTTTATTTTTTGTCTTCAAAGGATGGAAACGGCAGATAGATTTGATCATTTCACACAGTTGGCCCAATTTCAAGCACATATAATTGAAGTAGAATCTCCAGTGAGTCCTAAGAGATGTTGAGGTTAAAATCAGAGGGTTTGTAGGGTTTTCTATCTGTATTGTTTACGTCCCGTCCCGTCCTCGCTCTGTCAACATCCGTACTTTCTACTCCTTTTATCATCAAAACGGGCGCATAGGTCTTTTTGTCCCTTTCCAAATCCAAAGCCAGCGCTTAGCTTTGCGTTGCCGTCAGCTTCTCTTCGACACCGCCTTCCAAATCATTATGCAAATTGTGTGTAAGTGTCATAAGGGTAATTTTTGTTTGTTTTCCAGTGAGACTCATGGATGGTGTTGCGTCTCAGGGCTCTTTGGGTCTGTGAAATCTCAATCTCAGACACCTGCGCCAATTAGTTTGCCAAGGGAAATCCAACTGAAGGAAAAACCACTCACGGAGGACGTTCCACATGTTTAAGCAGAGCGCCATTTTCAAGCCGTATGGGAAAGAAAAAGGAGCTCTCCAGTGCTGAAAAGTGTGAAAGAGTTGAATGGCTTGGACAAGGTATGAAGACCTTAGATATTTCACGGAAACTTAAGCGTGATCATTGCACTATTAAGAGATTTGTAGCCGATTCAGACGGATTCGTGCAGATGAGGACCCAACGAGGAAGGTTTCTGCCAGACAAATACGTGGGATTAAGAGAGCAGCTGCTAAAACGCCATTACAACGCAGTAAACAGGTGTTTGGAGCTGCTGGTGCCTCTGCAGTCCCCGCGAACATGGAGCTGTAGGATCCTCCAGAGGGTTGCAGTTACGCAGAACACCCATAACCAATGCCCACGAGCAGAACCGGCTCCAGTGGGCACCAGAAGTACAGTGCATGAAGACTCATCTTCAAACGGTGTGTGTGGAGTTTCTGACTGGCCACTTTCTTCCACAGCGCTACAAGAAGAACGGCGCGTTCCGAAACAAAATCATCTTCATTCGTGACAGTGCACCATCTCATGCTGCCCCCGTCCTAACCCTGACCTCAACCCAATTGAGACCCTCTGGGAGCATCCTCAAGCGAAAGATCTGTGAGGGCGGGACATCCAAACAGCAGCGAGGCGATTCTGACATCCTGCAAAGAAATTCAAGCAGAAACTCTCCACAAACTCACAAGTTCAAAGAATTGTGAAGCTCCCGTCAAATAAGGGGTCCTGCGTTCAAATGTACCGTGACCTGTTCAGATGTTTTGACTGAAATGGCTTTTGTGTTTCTGTTCTCTGCTGTGCACACTCGTTTGGAACAGTGCGCTCTCATTGGGACGTTTGTTCAGTTCCAATTGTATTTTGAAGAGAGATGACTTGAACATTATGACGTCATTCATCTGCGTTTGCATAATATGTTGGCACGCAGTGTAAAGGTTTGACTGTGTAGCGCGGACTCAGACTCACGTGCGAGTGAGGCGCAGAGGTGAGAGAGCGCGTTCACGTGGCGACGGAGCGCGGAGGAGCGTTAAGTGTCAGATCACACCAACGGTTTGTTTCACGGAGGGTTTCTCAGATGTGTGTGAGTGTGTGCGTGTGCATGTGTGAGTGTGAGTGTGCGCGTGGGTGTGTTTGTGTGCGTAGGTGTGTGTGTGCGTGCGTGCATGTGGGTGTGTGCATGTGCGTGTGTGTGTGTGTATGTGTTTGTGGGTGCGCATGTGTGAGTGTGTGGGTGGTGTGGTGGTGTTTGTGTGCGTAGGTGTGTTGTGCTGCGTGCATGTGGGTTGTGTGCATGTGCGTGTGTGTGTAGTATGTGTTTGCTGGGTGCGCAGTGTATGGTGTATTGTGCGGTTGGTGCTGTGTGGGCTGGGTGCTGTGTGTGCTGTGTCCTGTATGTGCTGTGCGTGCAGTGGTGGGCTGTGCGTGCGTGGTGGTGTGCGTGTGTGTGTGGTGCGTGGGTGCGTGGCGTATGCGTGCATGCGGGGGTGTGCGGTGCATGCGTGTGGTGTGTGTGAATGCGTGTGTTGCGATGTGTGTGTTCGTGTGTGTGGCTGGTGTCCTTGTGTGTGTCTGTATGTATGTGCTAGTGTGTGTGCTTGTGTGTATGTGTGTTGTGTGGTGTGGGTGTGTGTGTGTGTGCGTGCGTGGGTGTCCGTGTGTGTATCTGTATGTATGTACTTGTGTGTGTGTATGTGTGTATGTGTGTGTGTGACGCTCGGGCTGGTTTGTATCACACATAAACACAACTCTGAGTATGATAATGATGAAGGAAAAGACACTGCCATTTTCCCACTATTTACAACATAAATTGAGACCCAGCGACAAACTCCTTCAGCTTCATAACCACAGCACCAGGCGAGCTCGCTCCTGAAGGGAAGGAAAACTAAACAGAAGTGTTCGAGTTCTTTGTGTGGCACGTCAAGGCACACACAGGTTTGAGTTGAATTGAAGTTTCCTCATATTTGTTCATTTTTAAAAGGAACTAGCTTGTAGAAAAATACAATGGAGCTTCTGAAGGATGTAAACGCTTCTTGTACGTGTGTGTGTGTATCTACTCTCTCTTGATTTGGACATTTATTTATATTTTAGTATCATTTATTTGTCTTGGTCTCTCCTAGTAATGCATGATTAGATAACAGTTAATAACAGGTCACAGTCACATTTACAAATCTCTACACTTTACAAATCTTTACACTTTACAAAGAGCATTAAAACACATATTTACATACAAGTTAAAGCGACGTATGAAAGGTTTTAACAATTTTGCCTTCATTTGGTGTATTTGTACCTGTTGTACGTATAAATGACAGTTTTACACCAATCGAGCAGGTGTTCATGGAGAAAAGTCAAAAAATCTCTGGAAAAATGACAGGAAGTGACATCACACCAGGGACACTCGTTCCAGTCAAAGTTTATGCAGAATTTACCCAAAGAAACTACTTTTTTGACTCTTTAAACATGAATTCAACATAATAAAGTCGCCCTCATATATTTGTATTTGTCAAATAAAGAAAATGGTGACATTAGATGAGTTTTTTCCCAGCGTATGATGAGTATTTCCTAGTGTGATGTCATCCAGTACAAACAGGAAGTGAAATTATAAACCTAAAAAATTTGCTATTCTGTGATATTTTTGTTGTTTATCCTAACTGCATTTTAGTTCACTGAGTCGTCTGACCTGTAGGGGGCGCTTTAAGGAATCAAAAGCAATATTAAAAAAGGTGAGTATTTAAAACCATAAGTGGATGGAGGAGCTTAAAAAGGAATTTAAAAGGGGAGCGCAGTTTAGGGGCGGTGACGGAGAAAGCCTGGTCTCCTCGCTGTTTTTAAGGCCAGTGAGGGGGACAGAGGAGAGCGAGTTTGACCTAAGGGGGGGGGGGGGGGCCATAACACGGGGTTTCAATTTTTTTTTCCTACATTACGTTCGGAGGCCCCTGGACCCCGGCCCTGGAGCGCGGAAATCCGGCCCGAACGATGACGGCATGCTGGGGGGAGAAGCTGGGCTCCGGCTGCAGCCGAAAGTTGTAATATTGATTGTATATTTCGCAATAATCTCGGTTTAACTGAATCATCTAAAAGCTCAATATAAGGTTCATTTGAGCGCAGTATGTCTCGAGAACACGGCTCGGTGGTGGTCTTTCTTTCATCTCGTGCGCCCGATGAACTAAAATGAGACGTTGTGTGTCGCGTTTGGCGTCACAGATCTCTTCTGTGTGGTCCGCGTTTGGCTCGTCACAAGAATCTCTCCCGTGTGTCCGCGTTTGGCGTCACAGGAATCTCTCCCGTGTTGTCGCGTTTGGCGTTCACAGAATCTCTCCCGTGTGTCGCGTTTTGGCGTCACAGAATCTTCTCCCGTGTGTCGCATTTGCCGTCACAGAATCTCTCCTGTGGTGTTCGCGTTTGGCCGTCAAGATCTCTCTCGCGTGTGTCGCGTAGATTGGCGCAGCAGAATCTCTCCCGGTGTGTCGCGTTTTGGCGTACAGATCTGCTCCTGTGTGTCCGGTTTGGGCGTCACAGAATCTCTTCCTGGATGTACGCGTTTGGCTACAGAAATCTCTCCCGTGTGTCGGCGTTTGGGCGTCACAGAATCTCTCCTGTGTGTCGCGATTGTCGTACAGAATCTTCCCGTGTGTCCGTTGGCGTCACAGAAATCCTCTCCCGTGTGTCGCGTTGGCGTCACAGAATCTCTCCCGTGTAGTGTCGCCATTTGCCGTCACAGTCTCCTGTGTGTCGCGTTTGCCGGTCACAGAATCTTCTCCCGCGTGTGTCGCGATTTGGCGTCACAGAATCTCCCTGTGTGTCGCGTTTGGCGTCACAGAATCTCTCCTGTGTGTCGCGTTTGCCTCACAGAATCTCTCCTGTGTGTCGCGTTTGGCGCACAGAATCTCTCCTTGTGCCGTTGGCGCCGATTTTGTGTGTCGCGTTTGGCGTCACAGAATCTCTCCTGTGTGTCGCGTTTGCGTCACAGAATCTCTCCTGTGTGTCGCGTTTGCCGTCACAGAATCTTCTCCTGTGTGTCGCGTTTGCCGTCACAGAATCTCTCCTGTGTGTCGCGTTTGCGTCACAGAATCTCTCCTGTGTGTCGCGTTTGGCGTTACAGAATCTCTCCTGTGTGTCGCGTTTGGCGTCACAGAATCTCTCCTGTGTGCGCGTTTTGCGTCACAGAATCTCTCCTAATCCCCAGCACTTTCAGCGGAGTTTATTTTTACCAGACATTCCAAGTATTTTGGTGTCCTCCTTTAACCGGGGGGGCGAATATTCATTATCTCCTTCCCTGGAGCTGCCCACTGTGTTATGACTCTCCCGTCGCGTTCCTCTCCCCTTTCTCTCCCCCTTTTCGCTCTTCCTCCGTCCGTGTAATATTAAGCCTCTCTAATTAGCATAACGCTGTTCTGTTGTGCTCAAAGACGCGGGTGTGGACGTCCCTGCGAGCTCCAGAGACGGCACAAACTCCGGGTGGGGGGGGGGGGGGGGGCCGGTTCTGGAAACACCCTCGTCGACAGCGAGCAGAACGGAGGGAGAGAGCGAGCGGGGAGAGACAATGATCAGAGGCGGAGGAGCGGAATATGTGTGTGGCGGTAATCAGAAAAACGTCGGTCGGGTTCTCAAACAGAACCGCCCACCGTTTGAAAGCTGGAGGGCAGGTGAGAGACCCCCTGAAGAGTGAGGCGTTTGACTGTGAAAATGCAGATGTTTGTCGCTGGTTTGTGGTGAATGTCGCTGTAATTACCGCGCGAAACCACACGAGACGAGGCGAGGCCCTGCAGGTGAGTCTTACATTTAGAGAAATCCTTTTTGAAACCGCTCCTGTAGCATAACGGTTTGGAAAAAACGACACACACAAAAAAATCACACATATTTGGGACATTTAAAGTAAAAAAAAAAATACAAAATATTGCGCCAGAGTTAGATTTACGGAAAATATTTTGGATATGTTCTTGACCAAATCCCAAATAAACAAAGCAGTATTTGCATTTCATGGAAATTTTAATATTTTTAATGTTTTATATTTTATTCATTTTTTCTATTTTATGTATGTATCTATCTATTTATCTATTTATTTATTCACTTACTTATTTAATGGGACTTAACTTTTACAAACATTGCGGTGTTTTCTTCAGAAACACCAGAATCGCACATTTTTGTGACATTTAAAATAAAAAAATGAAATAAAATAGATTACACCAGGGTTACATTTATGGGAAATATTTTATTTTATATTTGAGGGAACCAGCTCTTACGGAAAATTGGTGCAAAAATTTAGAATGTATTTCTATATATATTATAAATCAGCTTTAAGAATTAGATATCTTTCTGTTTGAAACGTTTGGTGTTTGTAGGTTCGACTTTTAGATCTTCACATCTTTATGGGGAAAACCCGTTTGCTCGTTGATTAAATGGAATAATAAATCATCTTTAAGTGCCTCTTTGTTGAGAAAACTGACCAAAAACCAAAAACCAGGACAAATAAAAAGGCTTTTGCTTGTTTTGTAAGATAAATATGGAACGTTTTTGGACCAAATCCCCCAAAAATAAACAAATCGACATTTGCGTTTCTTGGGACTTCACTTTTCTAAATATCGTGTGTATTCTTCAGAAACACAAGAATCGCTCCGTTACTTTTCTCTGGACCAAGTTTTTTTTCTAATTGGAATACACGTTGTCCAGATGACCGCCTTGGGCCCCTCCTGGACAAATAAGGCATTACACCAACGCATTCTCAGCTTCTGCCATTACAGCGAATCCAAATAACAAATCCTACATTTCATTCACATATTTACACCGTGCTTGAGTAATAATACTTTCACTGATACTTTTGCTGTTCTTCTTGTACTTGGGGCCCTCATTTTGACCTCCATTTGTACAAAATACCGGCTCAGTTTTGGAGAAAGGCGCCGTTTTGGTGTGCGAATGTTTCTGGAGGAGACGGTGAACAGATGTGTGGGAGCAAACGCATGCAGAGGAGATGAATACGCATGATCAGAAGTTATTGTCTGCCGGCTCCACGGTCATTTCAGGAGTTTGTGCCGCCGTCCAAATTGAATTGCCTCCGCCCCTGCCGCAGATCCGACGGGGAACTTCAGCGCCGCAGATGGAACCTTGCGGCGTTGCAGTGCAAATCAGTCATCAAAGTGGCGAGAGTTGAAGACGAACCAGGTTTTTACGGATGAATCGGAGCGGATTTTAAACACGGAGCAACAACAGGCCGAAAAAGAAGAAAAAAGAAAAAATGAATTGATTGGCTAACTTGTAACCAACTTGTAAGCCAATCAGAGAGCTCCCTTTATCTGCTCCTTGACCTTAGCCAGGAGGACCGCGGTAAAGCTAAACGGAGAGGTGAATCGCAGGAGGGAAGACAAAATGTTTTCCTAAAAGGGTTTTTAAATGATTCAAGTAAAGTTGTGTTTGTTTGGAAATGTGAATTTAGTGTTTTCTGAAAAGAACTTTATTGTAAAAGAAGCACTTTGTGACTAAACTTAGATCAGTGAGTGTCTGAATGAAATAATAAGTATTGCGTTTCGTGTCAACCAGGAAGTAAGCGCTGAAAGCAGCGCTCTGATTGGCCTGTCTCACATTAACGACGTGCCAAAGGGTTTGTGGGAGGAGTTATATTTAATTACATACTTCCTCATTTTGAGTTGTGAGATGAGAGTCGACACAACACAGAATGGTGACGATTCGAGTACTTGGAACAGAGACGAAACACTTTCTGTTGCTTCACACCCGAAAAACATGCACATTTACAGGGTTTTTTATCTCTTTTTGAAACAACACGTTTCGTCTCTCATCCAAGAGTCTAGTCTGAGAACTCGGAGAGTTTATCCTACTCTGAGCTGTGTAAGCCCTGCCCACTGGGCAGAGCCTCCTGATAACAGCCTCTTTAACAGTTTTAAGTTTCCCTTAAAACTAAACTAATCTTCTTTGTTCCCCTCAGAGCCCTGTAATGGCCCGTAGAAATCCTATTGTTAAGGTTCAATTTACTCATAATATACAGCAGTCTTTTGAAGCCGCGGGGCGGGATCAGCCCTGGCCATTCAGATGCTAATCAGGTACTCATCAGTGATGAGGGAGCTGAGGCTAGATAACAATAGGATTTCTAAGGCACATTATAAAGAAGATTAGTTTCAGGGGAAACTTAAAACAGTACTAACAAATAGATAAACAGGACAGGCTATTATCAGGAGGCTCCGCCCGGTGGGCAGGGCTTACTCAGAGTAGGCTAAATATCAGCGTTCTCAGATTGATAAAGACTCTTTTTCTACAATGGATCCCTCCTGGACGAATGAGGCATTACACCCACTTGTACATTTTAGCTATCTTTTAGAGATGCCACTGCAAGTGACTAAAGCACAATCAACCAACCTTTATTTATAGAACCTTTTATAACACTCACGGTGACCAAATCACTCAAGGTGAAAATACAATCGATTCATTTATTGCCAAGGCAACTCAGACTCTTGCTATCAAATCGGTTTTGTTAAGCTTTTGGTAACAATCCAATTTCATAAACCAGATTTCAAAAGCAGAATTTTCACATTTAATTTGCAATAACATGGCAACGTTCTGCAAATGAAAGATTTACCCAAACCGCTATTGCCTGACGTTAATTTTCACTTAAACAGCCTCTAACTCAAGAGCTAATTAAATATGGATCGGGCCCCGTGGTGCCTTTAATTCACTTCGTTCTGCGTCAACTCGATTACAGACACTATTACGTTTTAATAATGTCATTTAAATGTATATGCCATTCTTTATGTCAACTGAGCACTTTAATCAGCGGATTTGGTGCTCTAACAGTGTGTTAAATATAGACCTCGGGCATCGCTTGAGCTTGGAACACTTGGATAACTCGGCCGTCTCTGGATGAAGCCGTTGTGAGTTTTGTTCCTGTTTATCGGAGATGTTTTTTTGGGTGAAACGCGTGTGAACTGGAGCGGCAGATGCGGTGACTCATTCTCTGTATAATCCACCCGGACGTGCCCCGTGGAAGTACAGGTGCAGCGCAGGGTCAAACTTCAAACACGTCCCCCCTTTTACGCCGCACCACGGGCTTGTAGTGACACATGGCTCCTGCGGGTGGCACATCTGGACGGCGCAGGGGGAGGAGCGGGGGGCCACATTTCACGCCTGGTTCGCTCCTCAAAAGAGAGAGCGACTGGTCGAGTGGAAAATGGCCATGTTTTTAAGCCTCCGAGTGCAGTCAGAGCGGTGACCTCGGCCCCTCTGACACGGCCCCCTCACAGCTGCGATAACGACCGCGCTGTGAAGACGAGCGACTTTATGTAGAAGAACCAGACGAGGACCAGGCACTTTATGTAGAAGAACCAGACGAGGGCCAGGCATTTTATGTAGAAGAACCAGACGAGGACCAGGAACTTTATGCAGAAGAACCAGACGAGGACCAGGCACTTTATGCAGAAGAACCAGACGAGGACCAGGCACTTTATGCAGAAGAACCAGACGAGGACCAGGCAATTTATGTAAAAGAACCAGACGAGGACCAGGCACTTTATGTAGAAAAACCAGACGAGGACCAGGCACTTTACTTAGAAGAACCAGGCGAGGACCAGGCACTTTATTTAGAAGAACCAGACGAGGACCAGGCACTTTACGTAGAAGACCAACGAGACAGGCACTTTACGTAGAAGAACCAGACGAGACCAGGCACTTTTACGTAAGAAGAACCAGACGAGGACCAGGCACTTTACGTAGAAGACCAGACAGAGGACCAGGCACTTTATGACAGGAAGAAACCAGACGAGGACCAGGCACTTTACGCAGAAGAACCAGACGAGGACCAGGCCCTTTAACGTAGAAGAACCAGACGAGACCAGCAATTTACTAGAAGAACCAGACGAGGACCAGGCACTTTATGTAGGAAGAACCAGAGAGGACCAGGCACTTTAAGCAGAAGAACCAGACGAGGCCAGGCACTTTACGTAGAAGAACCAGACGAGGACCAGGCACTTAGCGTGAGAACCAGACGAGGACCAGGCACTTTAACATAGAGAACCAGACGAGGACCAGGCACTTTAACGTAGAAGACCAGACGAGGACCAGGCAATTTACGTAGAAGAACCATGACGAGGACCAGGCACTTACGTAGAAGACCAGACGAGGACCAGGCACTTTATGTAGAAGAACCATGACGAGGACCAGCACTTTACGCAGAAGAACCAGACGAGGACCAGGCACTTATGCAGAAAAGAACCAGACGAGGGACCAGCACATTTACGTAGAAGAACCAGACGAGGACCAGGCACAATTTACGTAGAAGAACCAGACGAGGACCAGGCAATTTACGTAAAGACAGAACAGGGGACCCAAGGCCAAAACTTTTACGAGAAAAGAACGACGAGACCAGGCACTTTACGAGAAGAACCAGACGAGGACCAGGCACTTTACGTAGAAGAACCAGACGAGACAAGCACTTACGCGAAGACAACGAGGACAGGCACTTTACGTAGAAGACCAGACGAGGACCAGGCACTTTATGCAGAAAGAACCAGAACGAGGACCAGGCACTTTATGCAGAAGAACCAGACGAGGACCAGGCACTTTATGTAGAAGAACCATGACCGAGGACCAGCACTTTATGTAGAAGACCAGACGAGGACCAGGCACTTTATGCAGAAGAACCGACAGGACCGCAATTTACGTAGAAGAACCAAGACGCAGGACAGGCCAATTTACGTAGAAAACCAGACGAGGACAGGCACTTTACGGAAAACCAGACGAGGACCAGGCACTTTATGCAGAAGAACCAGACGAGGACCAGGCACTTTATTAGAAGAACCAGACAGGGACCAGGCACTTTACGTTGAAGAACAGACGAGGACCAGGCACTTTACGTAGAAGAACCAGACGAGGACCAGGCACTTTACGTAGAAGAACCAGGCGAGACAGGACTTTATTTAGAAGAACCAGACGAGGACAGGCACTTTACGTTGAAGAACAGACGAGGACCAGGCACTTTACGTAGAAGAACCAGACGAGGACCAGGCACTTTACGTAGAAGACCAGACGAGGCCAGGTCAGCACCACCACCGCGGCTGGGGATGTACTTTTACTTGAAAAACGTTAAACCTTTTCGTCACAATACAATTTTTCACATTATGTTCACCCACGAGCATGTTCAAGCGCACTACAGGGTGCCGACACACCCCTTATACTTGTTCCATGGAGACGTTATTGTGAGTAGGGCTGTAACAATATCCAAATCTCTGCGGACAATATTATCCCGATCTCATGGTACAGTGACGAGAGCCACTCCGCTGGTGAAGAGCGGCGACTCGAGCTCTCTCGCTGCTTCGGACGACTTTTCAACAACAGTATTTGATATTTTAGTTCCCTGCGTCGGTCATGGCCTTCACATGTTTTTCTCCTTCTTCCATCCTCTTTAGATGCCCAACTCACGACCCTGACCTGTAGATCTGGACGCTCCGCCTCATCTGCCTGGAGGAACTTCTCTACATGAACTGCTCTCGGATTCATCTGCCTGGAGGAACTCTCTCTAGGATGTACTCTCATCTGCCTGGAGGAACTCTCTCTAGTCTAGATGAACTGCTCCTCATCTGCCTGGAGGAACTCTCTCTAGATGAACTGCTCTTCATCTGCCTGGAGGAACTCTCTCTAAATGAACTGCTCCTCATCTGCCTGGAGGAACCCTCTTTTCTGCATATGACCATCTGCAGCCTTCCGTCTGTGGGAGCAGGATCTCTCCTTCACTGTGGTTCTCCCCGAGGCTTCTACTTTCCCCCACAGGTTTTTGTAGTCTTCCCTGGCTGAGGAGGAGGGTCTGAGGACAGGAGAAGCTGGGACAGTTGTCCATGTTCTTAAACTCTTTTTAATCTGCTTCTCTTTTTCACTGTGGCCCATCGAGGCAACTGTTACTGTGACAAAATACATTGAAGTGACTCAGTCTGGAGTGAGGCAGGTTAGAAAGAGGACAAAGGTAAAGACGGACAAAGCGCTGTGTTTATGTGGGCGGATTTCCATCGCGTGGAGAAACGCAGCACGTAACGGTGTGTCGTCCTCAACAACCTCCATTTCAGTTTCCAACCCTCCGATACATTTGATGTTCATGTATCACTGTTGGCTTCACAAAGCGTTCACGTTTAGAATACATGCCACTTAAACAGTCATGTGTCGTGTAGGAACCAAAACTGTCCGAACAGACGAAGATTCTGTGTTTTTTTTGTTTTTCTCTGATTTGCAACTCGAAAGCGTGCTATTGACAAAGAATAAGACACATACATTTGTGGAACATTCTGGCAAAGTAACAACATCTCCCTGGAGACAAGGAGGCTGCTTTTCAGTAACCTCTTCGCTCCATCCCACCGAAACATCACGCGTCTTTAGGCCTTCACACGTCCACACAAGAACGGCTCCTGACCTGCAAATGTGTCTGGAGGATAAAACAGTGGGTCTCCTTATTCAAAAGAAAGGTGTTCTGTCATGTCATTATTTCAGATACACTTCATGGCCCCACAGGGAAATTTGCTCTTGAATTCGACCCGTAATATAATGTCTCTGTGGTTATTAAAGCTGTCAGGAGCGGTGGGCCGGATCTCAGCCAGGCTCTGGTCGCCGCCTTGTATTAATTCAACGTTTTCAATTTTCTGTCATTTGCGGTGCACTTTTTCATTCTCATTTGATTCATCGGGTTAAAAAAAAGAATTAATTTGTGTTATTCCGTGTCACCGCAGCCAATCACAGCCTGCCACTTCTACCCGCAAGTATCTATTAAATCTATAGGTTTATCCACGGCATGAACTATCCAATCGCTGGCCAGTTAAAGGCGTAAAAGTCATGAGATCTCGGCCCTTGTTTACCAGCAGCGTGTTTATCCATTTTCAATCTTCCACGCTTCGTAATTGCCACAGGTTTATGTCAATAACCGTTTCACACCTTTAGCATACGCCTTGTTAGCATACGCCTTGTTAGCGAGAGCCTCATGTAAACACAGGCGCGGCGCGTTTATATTCAGCCTACACACATCTGCTCCGAGTGGGAATCGCACCGGGGTCAAGCGCGGAGCAGAAACATATGAATCATTCTCCACAACAAAACGTGAATTCAAAACAACCTCGCTGCATTTGCATGAGGAGCGAGTGATAGTCCAACAGGCTGACCAAATGAAACACTGGAATGGTCAATGATTCTCCAAGAAAATACATCATTTGTGAAATTATTTTCATTGTGACCCAGATAACCTCAAATTCAATAAATATTCATATGTTTTTTTTTCAAACATTTGTTTGAAGCTAGTAGCAAGCAGCTGCCGAGCCGGCCTTCTTGTGAATATATTTACAAAACTGTATATTATATATGTAAGATGTATTATGCACCCTTTAACCTTGTTATAAATGTTTCCCCTTCTCTTATGCCCACTTGAAATGGAGTTAATCTGTTAACTGAGGTTCAGACCTCTATTCCCCAGAGCCTTCTTTAACACCAGCCTAACGCCTCAGGTCCCGGCTGGACTCTCGACCTCTCTCTTACTGTAATATGTGTGTGTGTGTGTGTGTGTATATTGGTGTGGTGATGTGTAATGTGTGGTGGGGGGGGGCCCAAACCGGCTGGGCAGATCGCAGAGCCTGCCCTGGGTCACCAGCGTCCATCTCACATCAATAAATAATTTCTATTTGCACATCTTCTGGTTGCTGGTCGTTGCTAAGGAAGTATTTCGAGTGATTCGTGCATGTTTGAGTCATCTTTATCCTCCTGTTTTTAAAGACGCCGTTCTTTTGATTGCGTCCGTTTTTCCCCGTGTCGGACGTCCTCCCCCGCTTTGTTCTGATGACGTTTGTGCTGAAATCAGCCGCAATTTCCACACAGAAGTCAGGGGATGTCAGTCGCTTTAGATCAATATTGAGATTTAAGATGAGCAAAAATATAAAATAATGATCCACAGGGTGTTAGAGCAGATAAAAACATAACATGCTATTTATTAATATCAACTCCCTGTCCAAAATAAAAGTCCCCACAGAAAAAAAAAGGTCACACACTATTTGCAGGACCACCTTTAGGTTTGATTACAGCACATAATCACTGTGTCATAGTTTCAATAAGTTTCTGCAATATTCAAAAGACTTATTTCCCTCCAGCGTGTCATTGTTCCTCACACAGATCTCAATGTCATTGTTCCTCACACAAGATCTTCAGTGTGTCATTGTTCCTCACCAGATCTTCAGCGTTCATTGTTCCTCACACAAGATCTTCAAATGTTCATTGTTCCTCACACAGATCTTCACCGGTCATTTTCCTCACGCAGATCCTCCCGCGTGGTGTCATTGTTCCTCACACAGATCTTCAGCGTGTCATTGTTCCTCACGCAGATCTTCAGCGTGTCATTGTTCCTCACACAGATCTTCAGCGTGTCATTGTTCCTCACACAGATCTTCAGCATCATTGTTCCTCACACAGATCTTCAGGGCGTCATTGTTCCTCACGCAGATCTCCAGCATGTTATTGTCTATCACGCAGATCTTCAGCGTGTCATTGTTCCTCACACAGATCTTCAGCGTCATTGTTCCTCACGCGGATCTTCAGCGCGTCATTGTTCCTCACACAGATCTTCAGCGTCATTGTTCCTCACACAGATCTTCAGCGTCATTGTTCCTCACACAGATCTTCAGCGTCATTGTTCCTCACGCAGATCTTCAGCGCGTCATTGTTCCTCACACAGATCTTCAGCGTCATTGTTCCTCACACAGATCTTCAGCGTCATTGTTCCTCACACAGATCTTCAGCGTCATTGTTCCTCAGGCAGATCTTCAGCGCGTCATTGTTCCTCAAGCAGATCTTGTATTGATGATGGAGAGAGTGACCACTGCACAAAGCTCGTCCCAAACACTCTCCTTGGGGTTTTCTCTGCTCGATGCCAATGATCTGACCCTTCTCAAACACACCGACCTTTTCTATGACCACGGGATTCGTCTTTCCTCATGGTTGTTTCAGAAATGAGAAGTCACTCACTGCATCAGTCGGGTTTAAACACCGAGTTGCAGCTGAAAGATCACCACCTGCAGCAGTTCTCCAGTAGGAGGCTCGTACCTACTGTATTTGCTCAGTTAAATCCGAGTGGAGACAGTGCAATCTTCCACTTTAAGTAAAATAGTTTTGGAACCAGGACACCAACAGTGCAGTGAAACCCAGTGAAATATGTGATGTGAAACTGCAGTGTCCAGAGGAAAAACACCAGGCCCTTCTTGCTGTGAAACCAAGCAGCCACTCAGCCTGATCATGAGCTCAGAGTAGAGCCGCTGCTCCTCTACATCAACAGGAGCACCAGAGGCTTGGACATCTGTTCCAGAGCCTGCTGCATCTCCGTGTGGTCTTGTCCCAGCCAGAAGAGTCCCAAGGAGAAACCTAGGCCACACTGGAGGAGAATGTGTGTCTGTCTGGGAAGAAAACCTCAGGATCTTCTGGAAGAGCTAGAGGAGGTGTCTGGGGAGTGGGAAGTCAGGGCCTCGGCAGTATTTAAAGCCATCATTCCCCCCATCAAATACCTCATTATGTAGTGCAGAAACAAACGGACACAACTAAGAAGCCGCTCTACACCTACAGGACTAATGAGTTTGCGGTGTTTCAGATGTTTCCCTGCCGTGTTGATCTCACAGCTGCTGCTTTCAGGCGGCTCTCATGAAAGAAGAAATGTGAATGGAGCTAAAATAGAGGCGTCTCCATGACGACAATAATCACAGGCCACGCTCAGAATAATTAAGGCCACGTAAAAGAGGTAACTGAAAACTCTGCCGCAGTACAGTCATAGTACTTCTACTGCTACATGTGGCTTTGTGCTCTTAAAGGGACGGCGCTGCTCTTAAAGGGACGGCTGTGCCTTTTCTCTGCCGCACCCTTTCATCACACGTTTATAATTACTATTGACTGAGGAGCGAGAGAGCGGAAAACTCCACGGCGATCGAGGCCGAAGTGTCAAAACTCCAACAGGAGAATCACTTTCAGTCGACACCGCAGCCTTTGCAGCTCACAGTGAGACAAGAAGTTTGAATTATTGATTTTATTGTTTGCATTGAGCTTAAAACTTTCCCAAAGAGAAGGCTCTGTCTGCTGGCCTTTTGTCACGAGGGTTTAGCCGAGTCGCCGTCAAACAGACCCTGACTGAGATCAAGCTCAAAATATCACAAAATATAATAAATCAAGGTGGTTTTGTGGAATGAAGACACATCAGAGCCGGCTTTGAACACATTTCATTTTGTATTTTACTTATTATTTTACTTTAATATTAGAAAATGGAACTCGTAAAATGTGGGATTTTTTCTTTTGTTGACTACAGATATATTACAGATTTTACTTTTGTGAAGCTCAAAAACAATTGTGAGGGTAAAAGAATCAGTTTTATTTATTCATCTATTTATTTATTTATTTATTTTATCAATATTTGTTTTATTTCTTTGTAATAGAAAAAACACCCTGGAAACAACAAAAACATATTTTAAAAAATGCTTTTTTTGTAATAAAGACTTTAAAAGTTTGAATTTAGATCTAATGAAAATGTGTTTTTGTTTATTTAATTCTGCCTTCATTCTGGATTTTTTTTCATTCTGATGACAATTGTTTATCTATTCATTTATTTTTTTTTTTTTTTTTTTTTTTTTTTAGAATCATAACTACACCCTGGAAATACAAAATAATCAGCTTTTTTTGTAATAAAGACTTAAAACGTTTGCATTTAGATCTAATGAAAATGTGTTTTTGTTTCCTTCATTTTGCCTTCATTCGGGATCTGTATGATTCTGTTGACTTTGCATTATAAAAAGGGTCTATAAACGTGACGGACAGGAGATTTTGCACTGACAAGTCTCGACAACTTGACGAATGACGTGAATATTGACACTTCTGTCTCTCTGAAGGCGCTGTCAGGGGTTTGGGCCTCGAAGCCAGAGCGCTTCTGGGCCTATTTTAATTATTTTCACGCTTTCGCAAAAATTGAAGTTAGCATTGACAACGCAACGAAACGTGAGATATTTCTGAGATGAAGTCTGGACGTGCACGGAGGAGGAACGTGTGTCTGCAGCGGTTTGAGCTGAAGGAAACGGAGCGGGTTCGGGATGGAGCGGGGGGGGGGGGGGGGGGGGGGGGGGGGGGGACGCGAATACGAAAAGCCAATCAAGAAAAATAATGCTTTTTGTGTGGCGCATAAACAAAGGGAAATTATGAATGGCTCAAATTGGCTGAGAAAAGTCCAGCGGGGCTGACGGAACATACAAGTGAGCAATAAACTCTGCTGATGATTAGCATTTAAATGACAGGCAAAAGGTCAATGAACAGAAGTTTATTATTATTATTTATAGATGATTTAAAGTATCATTATTTGACTTGCTGTGTCAAAATTGAACAAAAACACAAATTTATCGTGTATTTTAGAGTGGAGCGTGTTTAGTTTTGGCCGAAAAAGAGGGACAGAGGATTATTTAAAGCCGCTTTACCCAATTTTTGAACCATGAACGATGAATATGTTCTAGCCCCGCCCACTCCAACTTGAACCATGACAGACGAACAACAGCCTGTCGATTCTATGTGGTTCACGTGCTCAGTCTGTCCGCGAATCGTCTGTAACTTCATTTCACGTTCTGCCTCGATTATTCGTACTTCTTTTCACGCAGACGGACCGTGCGCCTCTGCGATTGGTTCATCCGCCTGTCAATCACATCAGTTGGATTCAGCGAGATCAGACCCGCTCTCAGACTCTCGACGCCTTTAAAGGGAAGTCGGCCGGCGCACCGTCGTCCTTCACCTTCTGTTTTGAACAAACCGTGACTTCAAAGCCATCAACTCCCGGCTCATGCAGTTCCTCACACTGAGCCAGAGGGGGCGCTATTAGAGACAGGGGTAATACAGAGAGCGGCGTGTGGTGTGTGTGGTGCGGTGCGTGTGGTGCGTGTCGTGTGAGAAGAAGAGCAGGCGAGAGGTGCCGAGAGGAGGAGCTCTGGCCCGCGTCAGGTGGACGTATCCCGTGACGACGCTCTGAACCATGTGACTGACAAAGCAAGACCTTCTCCAAGACTTTCATTCCACTTACAGCACGTTTATGCAAATGAGCAGCTCGTTAGAGTTTAAGAAGTCATGCAACTTTGTGACTTCAGTAAACGACTTTTCTTCCAATAAAAGACTTGTCCAAACAGACGGTGCCGAATGTGAAACTATAATAAACATATATATAAACATAAAGAGAGTGCGTGGAGTCTTCCGGAGCCGCTGTGGCCCGCTGAGCCGTTTAGGGCCCAAATGTCAACGTATCGATCCACGCGCGCTCCGGAGGCCAATTTCACCAATGAAGTTTCCAATTAGAGCGCGCTTCCCGGACGTTCTGACACCGGTTCAATTAGCACCGGCGGCTCGGAGGAAGAGGGAGGACGGGGGCGAGAGAGAGAAAGCACAGGGGGGAAAGAGAGAGATGGAGCGGGAGAGAGAGAGGAAAGAGAGAGAGGAAAGCACAGGGGGAAAGAGAGATGGAGAGTGAGAGAGAGAGGAAAGAGAGAGAGGAAAGCACAGGGGGGAAAGAGAGATGGAGAGTGAGAAAGGCTCTGGACCCAAACACGTGTACATGAACGCTGAGACCCTCGGCTCTGGTGTTTTAGCGTGAGAGCTCCACATGCAGAGCTCTTCTGCAGATACGAGCCGCTTTCAGGTCTTATCGTCTTAAACTTCACTTTTTAGGGAAATGTGTTCTCATTTGATCTGCTCTTGATTTGGTTTTGCCGCAGTGAAGCCAAATTTAGCACTTTTCAGAAATCCCTCCCAGAGGCGGGGGAAGGTTGGACCTGGGACTGAACTGCTAACCTTCCAGTTTGTGGGCAAATGCACAACCACAATTGTATTGTGCTGCAAAACGTAAAGTGCCAGAGTTTGGCAGCAAAATGCAGACGTTCACGAGAGATGTAAAAGCACAAACAGATGTTTGGACTGAACTCAGAAAAGCAGTGTTCGAGTCACGCTTCGGACGTGTCCCTGACGATTGTTACCGAGGCCATCCCAGAACCAACTTGTAACCAATGGTTCCAACAGTCCAGACTCTGCAAACATCACACCTTGCACCGGTCTTAAACCAGATCACAGTTTCACGATGTGTGCACACGTCGCGGTGGCACAGTTTCATGTTCATGTTGGCATCAGTGCCCGGGGCAGGGCGGGGCGGGGCGGGGCGGGACATCGAATGGTTTCTTAGCCTTCTCCACTTGCTTGGTCTCCATCCCTGTGGTGTAGGCCACGCAACATGCTTGTGGACAAAGAGACAGTTTTTCAACACATCTTAAAACCAAAATGGACAAAGATTTGAACATTTGAGACGTTACACACGACGTCCGTTTACAGGTGGACACCTTAGAGACTCTGAAACCCACTCGAGTCAGCGCGCCTCCACGTTGCAGTTCTAAACGGTCCAAAGTGTAGGCTGTTACATAAGTTACAAAATCAACTTATCGTTCAATAAATGACACATGGAACTATGTTTGGAAGGTCATTCATCGAGGTACTTTTTGTGTTGTACTTTGGGAGACCTTGAGATTGGAGCTGGACTTTTGGGAACCTTGATTGGAGCTGGACTTTTGGGAGACCTTGAGATTTGGAGCTGGACCTTTGGGAACCTTGAGATTGGAGCTGGACTTTGGGAGACCTTGAGATTGGAGCTGGACTTTTGGGAGCCCTTGAGATTGGAGCTGGACTTTTGGGAGACCTTGAGATTGGAGCTGGGACTTTTGGGAGACTCTTGAGATTGGAGCTGGACTTTTGGGAGACCTGAAAGATTGGAGCTGGACCTTTTGGGAGACCTTGAGGTTCGAGCTGGACTTTGTGAGGACCTTGAGAGTTGGCTGGACTTTTGGGAGACTTGAGATTGGAGCTGGACTTTTGGACGAGTTCCGAGCTGGACTTTGAGCCTTATTGGAAGCTGGATTGGGAGACCTTGCGATTGGAGCTGGCTTTTGGGAGACCTTGAGGTTCGAGCTGGACTTTTGGGAGACCTTGAGATTGGAGCTGGACTTTTGGGGACCTTGAGATTGGAGCTGGAACTTTTTGGGGAGACCTTGAGATTGTGAGCTGGACTTTTGGGAGACCTTGAGATTCGAGCTGGACTTTTGGGAGACCTTGAGGTTCGAGCTGGACTTTGGGAGACCTTGAGATTCGGCTGTCGACGGTTAAATAATGATTCACTAAAGATAAAGAATACATACGAGAGTGTTCATTCTGCCATTTTAGCTTCTTTACAGCATTACAGTAGATACGATGATAATCCAGCTTCTATTTAGTGACTCTGGTACTTACATTAATACTGCATTTGAATATATGCTAAAGAAAGTACTTATTAAAGCTCTTACAATTTAGAGGAGGAGGAGGGGGAGGATGAGGAGAGGAGGGGGGAGGAGGAGGAGGGGAGGATGAGGAGGGGAGGGGGAGGCGGCAGGAGGGGAGAGGGAGGGTGCCAAATGAATGCAGCGCGCCAAAATAATTGTAAGAGACATGGGAAGAGAAAAAGTGGAGAAGAAAGAGAGAGAGAGGAAAGGAGGGAGAGAGGGGAGAGAGGGGGAGAGAGGGGAGAGGGGGGAGATAGAAGGGCGGGTAGAGAGAGGGGAGGGGGGGAGAGGGGGGAGAAGAGGGGGGAGAGAAAAGAGAGAAAGAGCAGGCTTTGGCTCAGAATCAGAACAGAGAGAAAAATGGGCACAAACCTAGATGTGGACTCGTGGTGAGGCTTGTGCTCGCTCTGAACACTCTAAAACAAACAACGCCAAAAACATCCACCGCTCTGCCCAGGGAGGGGCGCCAGAACGGACCAAAACACCAACACACACAAAACACACCACAACATGTATGTAAAAACAAACCACACATCACAAATGTATGTAAACACACACACACAGCATCCACAGCACACACATCACACACGTATGTAAACATCACACACATACACACACAACATCAACATGTATGTAAAACACACACACATCACAATTATGTAAAACACAAAACATCAACACTGTATGTAAAACACACATCACACATGTATGAAAAACACACAACCCGTATGTAAACCCACAACACACCGTATGTAAAACACACCGTATGTCAACACATCAACATGTATGTACAACACACTCACACATGTATGTAAAACACACACATCAACACAGGTATTAAAACACCACCATCACACATGTGATCGTAAAACCCACATCAAACATGTATGTAAAACCACACATCACAGATGTAAAAACACAACTATCAATGTATGTAAAACACACAATCACACTGTATGTAAAACACACATCACACATGTATGTAACACACCATACACATGTGAAAACACACACATCACCAGTATGTAAAACACACATCGACACATGTATGTAAACACACACATCACACATGTATGTAAAACACACATCACACTGTATGTAAAACACACATCACACAGTATGTAAACAACATCACATCATGTAGTATAAAAACACACACTCACACATGTATGTAAAACACACATCAACATGTATGTAAAACCCACATCACACATGTATGTAAACAACACTCACACATGTCTGTAAAAACACACATCACACATGTATGTAAAACACACATCACACATGTATGTAAAACACACATCACACAGTATGTAAACCACATCACACATGTATGTAAAACACACATCAACATGTATGGTAAAACACACACTCACACATGTATGTAAACACACACCTCACACAGTATGTAAAACCATCACACACGTATGTAAAACACCCATCACACTGTATGTAACACACACACATCACACATGTATGTAAAACACACATCACACCCACTGTACTGTAAAAACACAGCTACCCATCACATGTATGTAAAACACACATCAACATGTATGTAAAACACACACACTCACACATGTATGTAAACACACATCACACATGTATGTAAAACCACACATCACCACATATGTACTGAAACACACACAGCACAATGTAGTAAAACACACATCACACATGTATTAAACACACATCACACATGTATGTAAAACACACATCACACATGTAAGTAAACCACGTCACACATGTAAGAACACCACATCACACATGTATGTAAAACACACACACACACAGTATGTAAACACACATCACACACATGTATGTAAAACACACATCACACAGGTATGTAAAACAACATACCATACGACACACAACACACATGTGTAACACCACATGCACCACTGTATGTAAAACACACATCACACACGTATGTAAACACAACACACTCACACACGATGTAAAAACACACATCACACACTAGTAAAACCACTCACAGTATGAAAACACCACATCACACAGTATGTAAAACAACACATCACACAGGTATGTAAACACACCCATCACACATGTATGTAAAACACACATCACTACACATGTATGTAAAACAGCACACATCACACATGTATGTAAACACACATTCCACACAGATGTTTTATTAAAACACACACTTCACACATGTATGTAAAACACACACATCACCATGTATGTACAAACACACATCACACAGTATGTAGAAAACCACATACACATGTATTAACACACATCACACATGTATGTAAAAACACACATCACACATGTATGTAACAACACACATCACACAGTGTATGTAAAAACACACACACTCACACATGTATGTAAAACAACACCATCACACCTGTATGATTAAAACACACATCACACACACTGTATGTAAACACACATCACACATTGTATGTAAAACACACATCACACATGTATGTAAAACACACACTCCAACACCATGTATGTAAAACACACATCACACATGTATGTAAAACACACATCACACAGTTATGTAAACACAACACATCAACATCGTATGTAAAACCCACCACCATCACACATGTAGAAACACACACATACACATGTAGTAAAACACCAATCACACATGTATGCTAATAACACCACATTCCGACACTATGTAAACCACACATAAACACACATCACACACGTATGTAAAACACACATCACACATGTATGTAAAACACACATCACACATGTATGTAAAACACACACATCACACATGTATGTAAAACACACATCACACATGTATGCTGAAATGTATTTTTACTCGACTGGAATTAAAAAATGTTCTTGTAAAGTGCAGAAGAAAATAATAATAATAACAACAATAGCAGTATTAATACTTCTACTAATAAAACTACTAATAATAACACCAACAGCAATAATAATAATACTACAACTACTAATAATAATAATGATAATGATGATGATAATAATAATAATAATAATAATAATAATAATAATAATAATAATAATAATAATAATAATAATAATAACAATAATAATAATACTGACGACGGTGAAGATTTGATCGATTGATGAACAGTTCTATAGTTTATATTTCAGATTTTTTTGTTTTTCTAATTTAAAGTCAAACTTGCGGAACTGGAATCTTGATCTTAGATGTTTGAGCAACATTCTTATTTTGAATCAATTATTTAGAAACAAATTTAGAAATAAGACAAAAAATATGTAAACGTCTTGAAGTAAATCAGAATTCAAATTTAAATTCAGTTTTTATTGCCTTCAAAAATACCTTGAAAAAACATCCATTGTTACTGTGAGCAGGCTCGCCTCTCCACAGATCTGACCTGTATAACCCGGCCTGGCGTCACCTGCCTGTCTCCATGGCGATACATCATTTGAATGCCATGTAACGTATCAGAGCTGCTATTTCTGTCAGTCACAATAACACTTTGCATCAATATAAGACAGAAAAGACGAAATGCCGTACTGCGGAACATTCCAGGCAGAGCATTAATATCGCCATGGAAACAAGCAGGCGTCTCCCTTCACTGTGAAAGTTGCATAGTGCTCCATTAATGTAAATAATATTAGACCTTCACGATTGATTGACTAATTGTGACTAATCAACTATTCGAAAAAGAAAAAATGGTCGTATTTCGATAATTAAAATCATCTGGACTTTACAAAACATACAAAACAACCTTTTATGACAGACAGTGGCGTCGTTAACATAATGAATGACGAGTGAGAGACTTACGTGGGTCGGATTTGGAGAACGTGTCTTTGTCCAGAAGATTCCTGAAACACAAACGGAGGAAAGAGTCTGTGAGAGGTTCTGGCGGTTGGCGGTTAGCGGTTAGCGGTTAGCGGGTGGATTATGGGATGTTCTGGGACCAAATGAAAGCGTCGGCGACTGGAACGGCACCTCAGCCACTGGAGACACTTCAAACACGTTGGTTTGTGCATATTTAGTCTGTTGTATGAGCAAAAAGCAAAGAGCATTTTGCATTTTTTTTAATCTCGTTTGAGGCGCCGTTTGGGTCAGAACCATCCGACAGAAAGTAACAAGAGTTTTCTTCGTATTGATCAATCACAATTTCTTCTTGAAAAGTACAAATGTGTCACAATATCCGTTTCATGCACATAAACGATACAGACTTTTAATCATTGCCATTTAACTCACAAAAGGAGTCAAAATTGTTGTTGTTGTTGTTGTTGTTGTTGTTGTTGTTCCTCAGCACACATATAATAGAGAGAATACATACAAATCTCAATACAGCAGCCATCTTAGAAAAGCTACGTTTGTGTTTGAACAAAAGAGGAACATTGATTAAGCAGAATCATGTAAATCTGTTCCTGGAGGCAGAAGAAACAAACAGGGAGGGGAGGGAGAGAGGGAAGAAGGGAGAATGAGAGGAGAAGGGGGAGGCAGATAGGGGAAGACGGGGGGAGGAACGAAGGGAGAGAAGAGGGAGAGAGGATGGGAGAGAGAAGGGGAGAGAAGAGGGAGAGAGGGGAGAGAGGGGGAAGAGAGAGGGGAAGGAGGGAGGAAGAGAGGAGAGAGGGCGGGACGACGAGAGGGGAGATGAGGAGAGAGACGGGGAGAGAGAGGGAGAGAGAGGGGGGAGAGAGAGGGGAGAGAGATGGGAGGGGGGGAAGAGGGAGAGAGAGGTGGGAGAGAGGACGGGAGAGGGAAGAAGGCGAGGAGAGGGGGGAAGAGAGGGAGAGAGAGGGAGAGAGGGGAGGAGAGGGAGATGAGGGGGAGAGAGGAGGGGGAAGTAGTGGGAGAGAGAGGGAGAGAGAGAGGGGAGATGGGGAGAGAGGGGAGAGAGAGGAGAGGGGAAAGAGGAGTGGAAGAGGAGAGGGGAGAAGAGAGAGGAGAGGGGAGAGTGGGAAGAGGGGAAGAGAGGGGAGGGGGAGAGAGTAGGGAGAGAGAGGGAGGGGAGAGAGAGGGAGGGGGGAAGAGAGAGGGAGAGAGAGCGGAGAGAGAGGGAGAGAGGGGAGATGGGGAGAGACGGGGGAGAGAGAGGGGAGGCGGGATAAGAGAGGCGGAGAGGATGGGAACGAGGGAGAGAGGGGAGAGAGGGAGAGAGAGGGACGAGGAGACGGAGGGAGAGGGAGATGGGGGGAAGAAGAGGGAGAGAGGGGGAGGGGGGAGAGAGGGGAGAGAGAGGGAGGGGAGATGAGGGGGTAGGGGAGAGGGAGAGGAGGGGAGAGAGGGGGGAAGGAGAGAGGGGGAGAGAGGGAGAGGGGATGAGAGGAGAGAGGGCGAGGGAGAGAGAGAAGCAGAGAGAGAGGGAATTTAGAAGGAGAGAGAGAGCCTCTAAGAGAGAAGAAAGGAGAGAGAGAGGTGAGAGAGAGAGGAGAGAGAGGGAAAGGGGAAAGTGGGAGAGAATAAAATGAAGACAGAGAGAGAGAGCCAGGAGAGGGGAGATTGAGATGGGGGCAGTAGTGAGAGAATGGAGAGGCGAGAGTGAAAGGAGAGAGGAAGATGAAGAAGAGGGTTGCAGAAGGAAAAAGAGAAAGCGTGAGAAAACAGAGGACAGAGAGAGAGAGAGAAGGTTAAGAGGAAACCAATCAGACGATATTGACTTCAGACCACAGTTTGTCTAAATCCACACAACAATTTCAGACTGAGGAAGATCAAGGACCAGAGACTAAACCAGAGACAAAACCAGAGACTAAACCAGAGATTAAACCAGAGACAAAACCAGAGACAAAACCATGAGACAAAACCACAGACTAAACCAGAGACAAAACCAGAGACTAAACCAGAGATCAAACCAGAGACTAAACCATGAGACAAAACCAGAGACTAAACCAGAGATTAAACCAGAGACAAAACCAGAGACAAAACCAGAGACTAAACCAGAGATCAAACCAGAGACTAAACCATGAGACAAAACCAGAGACTAAACCAGAGATTAAACCAGAGACAAAACCAGAGACAAAACCATGAGACAAAACCAGAGACTAAACCAGAGATTAAACAAGAGACAAAACCAGAGACAAAACCAGAGACTAAACCAGAGATTAAACAAGAGACAAAACCAGAGACAAAACCAGAGACTAAACCAGAGACAAAACCAGAGACAAAACCATGAGACAAAACCAGAGACTAAACCAGAGATTAAACAAGAGACAAAACCAGAGACTAAACCAGAGACAAAACCAGAGACAAAACCATGAGACAAAACCAGAGACTAAACCAGAGATTAAACAAGAGACAAAACCAGAGACAAAACCAGAGACAAAACCAGAGACAAAACCAGAGACAAAACCAGAGACTAAACCAGAGATTAAACCAGAGACAAAACCATGAGACAAAACCAGAGACTAAACCAGAGATTAAACAGGAGACAAAACCAGAGACAAAACCATGAGACAAAACCAGAGACTAAACCAGAGGACTAAACCAGCGACTAAACTAGAGACTAAACCATAAACTAAACCAGAGACAAAACTATGAGACAAAACCAGCGACTAAACCAGAGACAAAACCATGAGACAAAACCAGCGACTAAACGAGAGACTAAACCAGAGACTAAACCATAGACTAAACCAGAGACAAAACCATAGACTAAACCATAGACTAAACCATAGACTAAACCATAGACTAAACCATAGACTAAACCAGCGACTAAACCATAGACTAAACCAGAGACTAAACCATAGACTAAAGCAGAGACTAAACCATCGACTAAACCATAGACTAACTCAGAGACTAAACCAGAGACTAAACCATAGACTAAACCAGAGACTAAACCAGAGACTAAACCAGAAACTAAACCAGAGGCTAAACCAGAGACTAAACCATAGACTAAACCATAGACTAACCCAGAGACTAAACCAGAGACTAAACCATACACTAAACCATAGACTAAACCATAGAGTAAACCAGAGACTAAACCAGAGACTAAACCAGAAACTAAACCAGAGGCTAAACCAGAGACTAAACCATAGACTAAACCATAAACTAAACCATAGGCTAAACCATAGACTAAACCATAGACTAAACCATAGGCTAAACCATAGACTAAACCACAGACTAAACCATAGACTAAACCATAGACTAAACCACAGACTAAACCATAGACTAACCCATAGACTAAACCACAGACTAAACCATAGACTAAACCATAGACTAAACCACAGGCTAAACCAGAGGCTAAACCAGAGGCTAAACCAGAGGCTAAACCATAGACTAAACCATAGACTAAACCACAGACTAAACCATAGACTAAACCATAGACTAACCCATAGACTAAACCATAGACTAAACCACAGACTAAACCATAGACTAAACCATAGCTTAAACACGACAAACCACTTATACTAACCCATAGACTAACCCACATAGACTAACCATAGACTTTAACCACCAGACTAAACCATTAGACTAAACCCATAGACTAACCAATAAGACTAACCTAAACCATAGACTAAACCACAGACTAAACCATAGACTAACCCATAGACTAACCCATAGACTAACCCATAGACTAAACCATAGACTAACCCATAGACTAACCCATAGACTAAACCACAGACTAACCCATAGACTAACCCATAGACTAACCCATAGACTAAACCATAGACTAAACCACAGACTAAACCACAGACTAAACCATAGACTAAACCATAGACTAACCCACTGCAGAGCGATATTGCGGTGGAGTTTGACGCTGCAGATGAAGTTCACCGCTCGATCCAGATCATGACGTCACAATTTGCACCGTGTGATTTTGGAAAGAAATCAAAGTGCAATTTTCAAAGTGCATTTTTTTGTTTTCAAAGGAAGACATTCTAAATAACTGCAGCCTTTGAAATTTGGGGATTGAACCACCAACAACTGGGTTTGTGGGCGAACAACCGAGCTCTTGAATTATCCTGACATACAAAAAAATAATAATAACCTGACGGGTTTTCTTTAGAACTTTGTATTAATTTCTAAATGAACTGAAGTTTAGATGAGGCTTATAAAAGAACTCTAATGAGTTTGTTCAATGGATCAGCAGTAGCTTGGGCGCTGTGGTCTCCCAGCAACAAGTTAAATACATTCCCTTCCCTCGAACTTCAGTAAAAAGGCTTTATTTTTAGTTCGGCTGTAATCAACCTGACGAGCTCGTTAGAACAGACGGCGGAGAAACAACGGTTTGATGACGTCGCCTCGTGTAGCCGTGGCGTATTTGAATATTTGGATTCACGACTTGGAAAAAAAAAAGTCGATACGCACCATTTTTTGAGATCGATGTTTTAAAATTAGAATATAGCTGAAAATCAAAGAAAGATCTGAGCGCATCTGCCGGGAAGTTGTGCCTTTACGCCCTCGAGCAGGAGCCGCCATCAGCCCTCACAGATGTTTCACTCCTGGAACATCTCCGGTGGACATCTCCCTGTCGCCCCCTGCAGCTGGAGCCATCTCTCCTTCACACCTCGTCTTTCCAAAACTCCTCTGCCCCGCTTCATCCGCCGCGTCCTTCAGGCTCTTCTGCAGGTTCTGATTCTGTTGGTCTTGAGGAATCGCTGGGCGGAACATCAAAGGCGCAAACTCTCCTCGGCTCGCTTGGCCTTCAGGTGTGCGCTCTTCTCCGAATCTCGAAACTCTGCTTCCATCGCTGTCCTTCCCACGTTAGCTGTGCCACGATCACCATTTTGTGATGAAAACAAACCTGCAGGAACTCATCTCACTGGATAAACCACCTCCAATCAACGCCTTTGTTTCAGCAGAAACAGGAGCAGGGAAAACGACATCGTCGCTCGGATCTCCTCTTAGCGTGTTAGCGGTTAGCTCCAGATCATAACAGCTGCTCGTCTCATTTGTTCGTTTGTGTCTGATTAGGGCCTGGAGATAGATTAGAGAGACACGAGGAAAGGTTTGGAGGGATTTTTCATAACTCTGGTCATAAACGTTTGGATATTGTTACATTTCGCCCTGGAGAGACCCAGACAGGAAACAGAAAGAAGCGTTCAGCGAGCTTATTACATGGGTTATTTGGCGCCCAGACCCCCGCAGAAGACATCGCAATTACGGGCGCGCCGTAATAGATTTATATTAGATGTCTCCCCCAAGGGCCTGGTGACTGGTGGTGCTGGATATGAGGAAGAGGGTCCAGAGGATGATGAGGGTGATGCAGAGGAGGAGATGGGGGAGGTGGTGGGTCGCAGCACGGGCTGAAGTGGTCGAGCCAGCTGCGTGAGGGTTTAAAATGGGGCAGATTGTGCGCTGATTGTGAGCAGATGAGGTGCCCCGTGCCATGGGGGAGGAGTAACTCGGGGTGCGTTGATCGAGGCTGGAGAGCAGTGGACGTAGATTGGGTGGAGTTAGGTCTTCCAGGCTGAGGCATTATACAACGCTCAAAAATTATGGGAGTTTCCTTCGCAGGGTGGCTGGGCGCTCCCTTAGAGATAGGGTGAGGAGCTCAGTCACACGGGAGTAGCTCGGAGTAGAGCCGCTGCTCCTCCACGTTGAGAGGAGCCAGCTGAGGTGGCTCGGGCATGGCATCTGTTCCGGATGCCTCCTGGACGCCTCCCTAGAAGTGTTTCGGGCATGTCCCACCGGGAGAGGCCCCGGGGAAGACCCAGACACGCTGGAGGACTATGTCTCTCGCTGGCCTGGGAACGCCTCGGGATCCCCCGGAGGAGTTGGAGGAAGTGTCTGGGGAAAAGGAAGTCTGGGAGTCCCTGCTTAGACTGCTGCCCCCGCGACCCGGCCCCGGATAAAGCGGAAGAAGATGGATGGATGGAATTATACAGCGCTTTTCTAAACGCTCAACATGGCGGTGTGCAAACTTAATTGCCGCCCTTAGCAGCAACAATTGCAATCAAGCGTTTTCGATAACTTGCAGTGAGTCTATTGCAGCGCTGGGGACGAGTTTTTGGCCCACTCATCTTTGCAGAATTGCTGTAATTACGCCACGTTGGAGGGTTTTCAGGCATTTTTTAAGGTCATGCCACGGCCTCTCCGGAGGGTTCAGGTCAGGACTTAGACGAAAACCACGCTGAAGTCTTCATTACGTTGTTCTTCAGTCATTCAGGTGTTGCAGAACTCCACGTCGCTTCAGCCTGAGGTCACGAACAGACGGCCGGACATTCTCCTTCAGGATTCTTCGGTCGGCAGCAGACTTCGCGGCTCCATTTACCCACGGCAAGTCTTTCCAGGTCCCGAAGCAGCGCCACACAAGTCGTGGTTCTATTTGAGCAGAAACACAGACTCGATTCGCAAACACAGACTTATTTTTAAGACTTTTATTTTTACAGACGTTTTCAGCCACAGATTTCAGAAGGATAATGTCTGTAACAACTCCTACCAGAACAATCCGTGCTCAGCGAGCGTAGGTCAGCTGCCCGAAACGCATGATTTGTTTTTCTTTTTTAATAACATATATGTTGTGCATGCGTGCCCCCCTCCGGCCCCTCAGCCCCTCTTGCATGCTTGCATTCTGTTTGACTGAGGCTCGTCTGTTTTCAGGTGGACTTGACCTTTTCCGTTACGTTTCGCGGCCGAACTAAACCCTCAGGCGCAAATCAAAAAAACCAATACGATACGAGCAACGCTTGTTCAGAATTCCGATAGGTTTGAGTACGATTTACTTCAGAAATATACTCCGAAATGTCCACGTTACATATGTACTGTGTGTAGAGCCCAAAACAACACTTACATTTCACCAAAAGCAGTTCATTTCTAATTGCTGCGCGTGCAAATCCCTTTTCCTCGAGGTCCGACAGTAAACGTATTGACCGCTTGAACGTCTCAGGACAATACGGTTGAATGCGTTTCGCCGAGCGCCGCTTCTGCCGGCCCGGTATACATCAATCTCCATTACGTCTAATAGAGGAGCGTACGTTCCATCAAGACCCTGCTTTTTATAGAGCTCCTTTTAATGACTGTCTGTAGTTTTGCCAATGTGGATGAAAAGAAAACACCAGAATCACGTTCCGTATATAAACGTGATGAAGAGGAGGTGGACACTTCCTACTGGATCCATGTGTTAAAATACAGGGAGAGTGGGAGTGTTACTGGCCACTTAAGACTGAGGGAGTTTAGAAAGTTAAAACAATTACTGGAATAAAATATTGAGCGGAAAGTGTTCTCCGACATTGAAGTTTGTTTTTCGTTTGGAACCATGTTATAAACACCATTCCCTCGTCAAACGCACATCTGAAAGTTGTGTTCAGATTCATTCACGCTTGTCCTCTCTTTCTGAGCCTCAGAAAACACCGTTCCAAGTTTCCCAGATTTGCGACGTCAAAAAGGTGAAACTCTGAGATCGTCGTTCTGAGGATTTCTGCCTGAAATCGCATTCATTACAACTGCGTCTTACGTTAGCACGTCGAGGGCTTGTGTCATGTTTTGACCCTCATGGTAATCGCCTTTTCTGCCAGTAGATGGAGCACTAACTCAAATCCTGACTATACTCTAAAGTTCTAAAACATGAAAGAGGAACAATCGGAGGAACAAGAGCGCGTTTGAATTGTTGAATGGAGCGAAATCAGCAGTAGAATCCACAACCAGGTTTTTAGTGGACTACAGACATTCTCTCTCTCTTCTCTTCGCTCTCTCTTCTCTTAGTGGTCTAAAGACATTCTCTCTTCTCCTCTCTTCTCTTAGTGGTCTAAAGACATTCTCTCTTCTCTTCTCTCTCTCTTCTCTTAGCGGACCAAAGACATTCTCTCTCTCTTCTCTTAGCGGTCTAAAGACATTCTCTCTCTCTTAGTGGACCAAAGACATTCTCTCCCTCTTCTCTTAGCGGACCAAAGACATTCTTGCTCTCTTCTCTTAGCGGTCTAAAGACATTCTCTCTCTCTTAGCGGACCAAAGACATTCTCTCCCTCTTCTCTTAGTGGACCAAAGACATTCTCTCTCTCTTCTGTTAGTGGTCTAAAGACATTCTCTCTCTCTTCTCTTAGTGGTCTAAAGACATTCTCTCTCTCTTCTCTTCTCTCTCTCTTCTCTTAGTGGACCAAAGACATTCTCTCTCTCTTCTGTTAGTGGTCTTAAGACATTCTCTCTCTCTTCTCTTAGTGGTCTAAAGACATTCTTGCTCTCTTCTCTCTCTCTTCTCTTAGCGGTCTAAAGACATTCTCTCTCTCTTCTCTTCTCTCTCTCTTCTCTTAGTATTGAGTAGGAGACCAAAGGACATTCCTCTCTCTTTCTTAGTGTCTACAAGAATTCTTTGCTCTCTTCTTCTCTCTTTCTCTGCTTGCGGTCTAAGACATATTCCTCATACTCACTCTCTCTCTCTCTCTTCCTTATAGTGGTCGACCCAAACAAAGACTTTCTCATCTCTCTTCTATGTAAGTGGACCAAAGAACATTCTCTACCTCTTTCTTAGCGGGACCACAACGACATTCATCTCTCTTTCTCTTAGGGAACCAAGAACATTCTTCTCTCTTTCTGTTAGCGTTAAAGACATTCTTCTCCCTCTCTTCTCTTCTTTCTCTTCTTCTCTTAGTGGACCAAAGAACATTCTCTTCTCTTTATTCTCTTAGTAGGACCAAGACATTCTCTCTCTCTTGATACCTGTTAGTGGTCCTAATAGACATTCACATCTCTTCTTCTCTTAGGTGGGTCACTAAAGACTTCTTCGCTCTCTCTCTCTTCCTCTCTCCTCTTTGGTCTCTTAGCGGTCTAATCGTTCAAAGACATTCTCTCTCTCTCTTTCTCTTCTCTCTTCTTCTCTCTTTTTAGTGGCCAAAGAATTCTCATCTCTCTTCTCTTAGGGACAAAGAAAAACAGTCTCTCCGCTACTCTCCTTAGCGGACCAAGACATTCCTCTTGCTCTCCTATATAACTTGTGGATCCAAAGACATTCTCCGTTCTCTTCTGGTTAGCAGGTCTAAAGACAATTCTTCTCTCTGTCTCTTTCTTTCTTCTCTTAGTGGACCCAAAGACATTCTCTCCTCTTTCTTAAAGTGGACCAAAGACATTCTCTCTCTTTTGCCTCTTAGTACGGACCTAAAGGACCATTTCTCGTACACCTTCAGTCTTCTCTCATCTCAATCTGTTCTTAGTGGGACCAAGGACATTAGCTCGTCTCTCTCTTCTCTGTTAGTAGGTTACGACATTCTCTCTTTTTGCTATTAGTGGTACTAAAGACATTCTCCCTCTTCCCTCACACCTTGACAACGCACCCTGTCACATGCCTAATCCGTGACACCCTCCTCACACCTTACCGCAGCCTGAAACACCCTCACAACCCACATCACCTGACAAATCTCTAATCACAGCCTAATCAAACACCTCAACCCCTCACACTCACACCTAACCACTGACGGCCACAACCTGACAAGCTATACAATCTTCCGGCCTCCCTCGGACATCACAACCCCCCTCACCACCCCCTAAACCACTCGCTGACGGCCTCATGACTTACACCGATACCCACACCCCTGACATCCCGCCTGACACCCCCTCAACTCCTGCAACATGAACTCACACTGACAACCTACACCAAAAACTTGAGGCTGACACGTAAAAGTTAAGTCAACCCCTGCCTCCATACACAGTCCCCCCCCCGCCCCCTACCTCAACACCGTGACACGCGCCCACAGTCTGACACACCCACCACGCCTCCGCCCTCCCGCCCCCTAACAACTCCACCACCTCACTCCCTGCACCATGCCCTCATCTAATCTGACGCCTAACACTGCCCCTGCTGACGCCAACCCCCTCCACCCTCAACTCCCTCCACAACGCTGACACCCCCTTGACACCTCCCACCCCCCGCCGCCTGACCATGACACCCCCCTCACAGCTGAACCCTCATCCCCCCTCCTCACACCTCTTATACCTCTCTTAATATTTATCTCTCAGTGCGAACTTTCTCTCTTCTCTTTCTGTTACGGTGGTCCCTAAAGTACGAACATTCTTGCTTTCTTCTCTTAGACCCGGTCTAAAGACATTCTCTCTCTCTTCTCTTCTCTCGTTCACATCCATATCTTCTCTTCTCTTAGGGACGCAAAGACCAATTTGACTCCTCCTCTTGTCCTTAGCGGAAACAATGCACCATATCTTCCTCTCTCTTCTCTTATTGGGAAAAGACATTCTCTCTCTCTCTTCTGTTATCTGGTGAAAGACATTCCTCTTCTTCTCTTGCGGTCCCCAAAAAGACATTCCATTCGTCTTCTCTTTGTCGTTAGCCGGTCGCCTGACTAAGTAACGAACATCTCTCCTCTCATCATCTTTCTCTTGCGGTTCTAAAGACATTCTTGCTCGTCTTCTCTTTAGCGGTCTAAAGACATTCTCTCTCGTCTCATTAGCAGACAAGACAGTTCCTCTCACCTCTTCTCTACAGTTCACACGTGACCATGGACCGTGAACAAACCCATAGCTGACACACATTCTCTCTCTCTTCGTTAGTGGGGTCTATCAACAAAGTACATGTCATCTCTCTTCTGTCTATGTGGTCTAAAGACATTCTCTCTCTCCCTCCTCACACTTCTCTTGTAGAGTCAAGGTCTACCAAGACGTTGACATATCACTCACCTCCGCCACTGAAGTACTTCACTCTAATCACTTTGACGTCTGCACTTAATACACCCAAATAATATAATAACTTCCAGCTCAATAGAGGCCAAAGGAAAGAATATGACACCTAGCCAGAAACACTACGTGACATAATGGCGTCACTGTTGTTATCATTGAGTTTCGCGATTCAGTAAAGCTTCAGTCGTGTCATGTCCAGTCGTCAGTCTGTTGCCTCTTCCTCGTCATCAGAATTAGTTTTGCACTGCTTTTCCCAGGTGGAGCAATTCAAACATAACCAAGTGCATAACGACGTCCATATACTCTCTTCTTTCTTAGTCGGGTACTTATGTTACTGACATCTCCCAAAGGACACAATTAGCTAATTGCTGAAACATTAACGGTCGATCTCATTGAGTTTCAGCTGTAAGGATGAATGTGCACAACCATTTTTGGTTGTGGCTTTCTCGTTAAGTAGAGAGCATGTATCGTTTATTTGATAAGAAACAAGATTCCCCCTGGGGCGGGAGAGATAGTACTTCTCCAGTCTCAGGGTTGTAGTGGTAGAGTGGGAGCTGCACTACACCTTACAATATAGGAATGGACTGATTTCCTGTATAAGCTTCTCTTTCTCTCTCGTCTCGAGCTCCATTCTCCTTTTAAACGACGGTCTGAGACAAAGACAATTTCCCTCTCTCATTCTCTCTCTCTTGACGGGTCCTGTTGGATCCACGCTCTTCTGTCCGCTGGTCGGCGGTTTAGTTGGAGGGACCCCAATGCTTGAAAGAGTAAACAATATCAAAATTGAGTTTTCATAGCTCTCATTTCTCATATCTAAAGGTGGAATCCAAACACATTCTCACAGAGAACTCTCTGCACTCTTCATACTTAGCGTGTTGTCTTGGACCAGAAGACAATTTCTCTTCTCCTTCTCTTAGTGGATCATCCAGTTGTCGTGATATACTATTATTTTGCACTCAGATTTGTTCCGCTCAGTCGTCTCCTGTTTAGCGGGTCTAAGACCATTACTCTCACTCTCTTCTTGGTGTTGCTTCTTGGTTCTTTTGCCTCTCTCTATTAGTTAAGGCAAAACCCAGCAAATTATCCTATTCCGGTCTGTTTATATATCCATTTCCTACCTCTTTCTCTTAGTGGACCAAAGAAGATTTCATCTCTCTCTTCTATCTTCTCTCCACCGAGTCCTCTTCTCTAGTGGACCAATATAGCATCGACATCTCTCTCTTTCTCTTTAGCGGAGCCAAAGACATTCTCTCTCTTCTTCTCTTTCTTTCTTCCTCTTCTCTTACGTTGGATGTAGCGCTCCATGAGACATATGCTCTCCCTCTATGTAACGCTCATCAGTAGGATCAGCCTCCATTTCTATCATCTTATTCTAATAATTGTATTAAATTTAAATAAAAACAAGTATTCCTTTGATGGCATTTTGAGTGAGCGTAATATTTTTTAAATCAGGATGGAAAATTCTGCTGAGAAAACAAAAATCCCACTTTTCGACTTGTCAGGTGGTTGCCTCTCCTCTCTCCTGGTTCGTTCTTCTTTCCTCGTTAGTGGACTGCAAAGACGTCTGTGATTGATTACCGTATCTCTCATTGCTAGACTCTTTATCATTGGTTGGATAGTCTTCTCCGCATTCCTCCTAGAATAGAGAGAGCTCATGACCTGTTTTGGTGATTACCTTTCCTGGCACGCAGGAATATAACTACATGTACATCTCAAAAGTCCGACCAGACGGTCGTATTCGCTCTGCCCTCGCAGGGTCGAATACAAGCCCCTTCCAAAGCCATCAATATGCACCCGTACAGCGTCCACTTCTTCTCGCCGCCATGCCAGATCTTCCAACGAGCAGCTGTGGCCGTTCTGCGTCAGGTATTACAGCAAGTAACTATTGGCCAAAAAACACGAGTTTATCATTATCAGCGCGGAGAACCACGGAGGTTACTTGATCGTTTACGGGATGCAGCAGGATTGGCACGGAGGCTCTGCGTAACCTGCACTTACGACCGCGGCTGCACGTAGAGGATATGGGCGCATTAACACCGTAACTGCAACGTCTAATATTTCAAGCCTTATTGCAGGAGTTTCAGTCATCCACGGGCGAGCGGGATGTGTATTCAGGATGCGCAGTTGGCGGGCGTAGATCGCTGGATGTAGTAAGTCGAACGTCAGCTAATTTTAATCATCCATATTTCTGTTGTGGAACATATCTGTACGCCTAATATTCAAATAAGATATATGTCATATCTGAATACGATCTATTGGCGCATGAAATTTTTTAACCGTGCGCAATCCGTCATTGCAATTAGATTTTCATTATTCGAAGTAAGTACTATCTCTCTTTGTGACTGACATGCGACTATAAAAGAATACAGCGCTAAACACAACTAGTGTTCTTGCTCGTTTTTGGACAGACTTTATGAGGAGGTACGTAATGGAGACATTTCGCAGGTCGTTTGCTAACTGCTCATTAAACACTCAGGCGGAGTCTCTTTTTAATTGAATATGTCGAGCTCCTATTTTTGAGCACTTTTATGGTCAGAGGTGACCTAACGACATCAGACACAAATCAATCTGTGAGTTCTCTGGTACAACATGGGTCGAATATTCATAACAATAAGCAAAAATGTAATGAAAGAGATACTTATGTTTAGTTTTTGGACTGCAAATAAAAGTTATTTTTTTGATGTTGGGGGCAGCTTATCATGATAGAAGAAAGTAATCGGTCGGATCCGTTAAAGTCAAATTAATATTCGTCAGTCGTTGGAAAAAAAATGAAGTTTTTTTTTTATTTTTTTTAAGCTTGGACTATGCGACTAGAGAATAGTGAAGTGAAGCGGTAAGAATGGGAATCATATGGAGTTCATCTTGTGTAGGTTCCCGAGGCGGCAAGGAGGCCATCAGAGGATATCAGTCACAGAGCTATTCATAAGGTAATGGATAATGGAAGCCATTATTCGTATATGCGTTCGTGCAAAAGCGTATTCTAATTAAACTGGTCCAATATCTATGGGTTTTTCAAGACTGACAGAAGTATCATGAGGCACGAACTGGGCATTCGGGCTTATTCTCAGTGAACTATTTCTTATACTTAGACGCGAAAGAAGTTGTTAATTATGTGTGTTAATCTTTTTTTTTTAAACATGACATCAGATTTTCAGACATTGCAATCTATTTAACTATGAATATTTTTTTATTCATATTTTTTTATGCCTATTTGCTAAACGAGATCGCATTTATCTTTGTGCACCACTTAGCCTGCTGGCTCTGTAGCGTCAGCGCAAATTGATAGACTGTTTCGAACATTCACCGCGTTTCGCTTCGGCGCCAAGGCCCAGAGTCCGTTCCATGTGTGACTGTTGTCTAATGATACTAGAATGTTTTAGGCTGTATGAAATTTATTTGAGAGTGATGTCTCTGCAAAGATTTAGGCTTTAATGAAAAGAGAAAAATCACGAGAGAGCAGATAGGACTCACTTTTCACAGATGACTGATAGAGCGCGGACAAAGGGGACTAGTGAGTATAATTGAACAATTCAGCGATGGCGACGTTATAATATTTTTACATTAAGCAACATAAGCTATATAAAAGTACAGAAATAATAACAAAGGTAGTAAAATAGCAATTCACAATAAAAATAAACAGATATAATAAAGAGTGAAAATAGCTACTATAATATGTTATTAAATTTTGTAAATATAAACAATAATAAATAAACAGTCAGCTAATAAAATCACAAAATACAAGCGTTAGCATGACTTTAAATGCACTAATAAATAGACAATACAATGAAATTGATGGCGTTCAAATTAAAATAAAATAAGTGCATGTATATAAAATATAAAATAACGTACAATAAATTTTATATATCTAGACTCAGGTCGTCAATGACTTTCCTCTGTCGTTGTCATGGTATGATTAAACGAACCTTCATCTGATGCTTGACATACATTGTTTCAAGTCTGCGAGTCGTGGAATTCTCTGGACCCACACTCTCTGCCGTTGTCGAGTTCAATCTCTGGTATATTATGGCTGTCGCTTGAGATAACGGTCTTATTGTAAAGAATCAACAGGGTCATAAACCTCATACGGAAGTACGCTTGCACATGCTTTCGATTCAGCGCGAGCAGAACAAGTGTTGTTTGTAAAGATCCGCTTCGTGCATTTGAAGGTCTCTGGCCTCTCTGGTCCCGACGTCTTGGGCCGCCACTCATGATATAGGCACTACTCCATGGACCCCCAGCGGCTGCGTGCTGTCCTCTTGGCGCCGCTCCTGCCGATCTGCCGGGTATTGTGTTGGTCCCTCTCTCTGGCTGTTCGTCTCTGACCTCTCTGGCTCATAATTCAAGTCTCTTGGCTCTTTCCTCTCCTGGTCCAATTTTTTGCCTTCGAGTTCTATCTGTTCTCTGGCCGCCTCTCTGGCTCCCGTAATTGCTTGTGGGCCCCTCTGTGAGATTAGAACTCCTCTCGGGCCACGGCATTTCACGCAAGGGACTCGGCACTGTTGTCAACTCATGTTTTGGCACCAATAGCTTGTCCTGGGTAGTGTCTCCGCGTGTGCCTCTCAGGGGGCCCCCTCCCTGGCCCCCTCTCTTTCCTGCATGATGGATCGATGAGTGCACATGCTACAATAGGTTCCACAACATGTCGTATTAATTACCAAGGTAGATAGACTCTGTATCTTATTGGAGCTTTACTATCACACTATATTAATAACTTATTTTATCAAATAATTAAAAGGTTTAGTTTGGGACATATAGATTAAGTGACTCTAGTGACACTCACTGTGCTCCATTTGAAGAGTCCATGTCTAACTGCGCGTCAGGCCCCTGGTCGTGCACTCACATACAAACTAAGGGAGGAATATTTCAGTGCCGATTCGTATTCAATATTATCCGTTTCTCTGGTCTGTCTGAGTGATTGCTGTCTGCTCAAAGCGCAGGAGGGAAGTGTTCCATTTTCAGATTTATACGAGGGGCAGAAACACAGAGGCTGTGGACAGGATTTATTTGCACTATTTGCAGCTGTAGACTGAGGCTGGTCCAGTGGAAAAGGACTGTCTCTCAGGACCAGAGGAAAGAGACGAGGAACAGTCTTGAGCTTTTATTTAAGATAATAATTAAACTCCTATCACTAGAGCTAGATACACATTGAAAACCCCATGGAATCCCCGGCCTCAGCACGACCTGGTTTAGTGTCAGCAAATCTACAATGTGACAGTTCTATCACACTCGAAACCTCCGTCCCAGCGATTGTACAGCAGTCAACATATAACTTCGCGGTTGTTATACGTCTTAGGTAAAAGTAAGGCATACTCGTCATTCGCCTAAACTTGCCAGATCTCGGTCCGAGCAAGGATAATAAGTCGGGCGGCGCCGAGCCAGAATGTATCTCCAGACAATAACACAGTCGTTGTAGCTGGTAGAATGGTGTCATCCAACGCTCAACGATGGAGCTTTTTGTTTCCGCTTTAGGCACGGGAAAATAAAAGAATTTACTGGACAGATGTATACGCCGTTGTTCTGCACACAATTAATTGTATGTTTCACGACTACGTAACTCTGGGGGCACGTGGTGAGGGGGTGTAAACGGCACACTTAAACTCATAGAGCTCAAAAATTTTTCAATATCCAAACTGTCATTACGGTGGCATTTATTCTTCAGAGAGATGCTCCCTGGACATTGTTGCTGGCTCTATGTTCCGTTGACGCCCGATTGGCTGACTTTGCTGACAACATTTTGATTCTGTGAAGCTTCTACAGTGGAAAAAGGTCGATTACTAAGGTGAGACCGCAGACCAATTGGGTGAGATTCTTGCGATCTCACAGCGCGTGAGCTGAATTGTGTGTAGACGTGGCATGCTGTGCATGTTGATGCGTCTGCATAAACTGCAGAAACAGGAGCTCAGACGAAACACGAAAATCAGAAGTGTTACCAGGTGAGATCAGTACGAGACAGAGAGCAAGTACAACTTGTTAGCAATCTCCGTGCACTCAGCGGCCATGAGAGGCGCGCTGATACCAGGCACTTCGAGTAATAGAATACGGACATTAAAACCCCCAGGGCCAAACGCAAAAGGAGTTCGGAAGGCAGGGATTCAGCAGAGGGATCGGATGCACGTCAACGAGAACAACATCAAACATGCACAAGCCTTTTTTTCAATGTATTGAGCTTACGCGTCAGGTGAGACGCGAAACAGGTGAGTCGCATCGGTGAGACGCACGCGGGTCGGTCTGAGCTACGCCAACCTCAGGTGGACGCGACACCCGGAATGCGGCCCAAAGCCGTCACGACGGCTTTATTGATGAGGTTTTGAGTTCACCGCCCGCGCCAGGGTGCACGCCACCCAGATCGCCCGGCATATCTATAATAAAACACCATGAAAACACACCACACACTCACGACTTGCGCACCCACAGCTCCGCAGATGAAGGGGGATATTACAATCTGCTGTCGTAAAAGGAAAGGTTTTAAGCGACACGATGGGGAGATCTACATACGTAAGGGCCCAGTGGATAAAGTCATAAAAACGTATGAGGCACGATGAAGATAAGATAAGAATAAAGAGAGACACCTTCATCCGTTCTCCATTTCGGGTGAACAATGGCAGGACTGTACAACACGTGAAAGTGGAGTGGTTTGGAGGGACATCATGAACCGGCGAGACGGCGTGCAGTGTTATTTATCTTATCAGGAAGATGGCAGCGCTGATGGAAACCGTGGGATTTGCATGATCGTGTCCGTTGTGATGTTCTGAGCTTCACGTCGTGCAGTGCTGAGTGGGACTGGGTGAAGTAAGAGACAGTAACCTGTGACGGTCGTCTTACGTTTGAACAGGTACAGCGCACTGGATACGTTGAATGGGACCTGAAGGGTTCGGTCGATATGAATATCGTATGGGATGTAGTGACAGGGTCTGCTGAGTACGTGCCACGATTCTGCAGATCCATCGCTTTCCTGTTTTTCGATGGCCCTCGCCCCTCGGCTCTCGCCCTCCGAGCCGGGGCGTGGCAACCCGTGGCCCGTGAGTCAGCAGCTCCTCACACCTGGCGTTAGTCAGATCTGCAGTCGGAGCGAGCGGTAATGATGAGAGGCCTCAGCGTAAGCCGCAGAAACTCCTGCCGAGACAATTGTTTGTTGCTTCGTTGTGCAAAGAGGACCGGCTGGTTTCCTCCTGTCTGCTTTTCTCACGCCAGCTTTGTCTCACGCCAGCGTTTATCTCGAACGCGCATGCTTTTCTCTGACCTCGTCCGCGCTTTCTCACGCACAGACCTTTCCGATTCGTACAAGTGGCGCGGGCAAGTCCCCACGTCCAGAGACCGCAGACGAATGGGCGTCGGAAGAGTAAACCGCAAGAACACAGCAAGACAGACCGTGCCGCTGCAGCTTAGCAGCACCTTTCCTGATCACAGTCATAGGATTCACAAACTTGTGGTTTGCATCAACCCTGTACTATTCTCCATGGCGTAGCCGTAAGTGGACGCAGCCGGGCGCTCCGTGCCACAGCCGCGCCGCAAGACGGGGGGGAGGCTAGGCCTTCGGTTGTTAGTGGCATTCCACACATGCTTGAGCACTGTCTGTAAGTGCTTTGTTTCTCTACGAGGGACTTTGATGCACGATCACTGTTTATTGACGAGCTCATGGTGGGCTTTTACTACAGCCGCGCCCCTGTAGGCCCGAGGAGCCGGCCACTGTAGCGCCCAGGAGCCGCGCCCGACACCTTGTAGCGGCCCGAGGAGCCCGGCGGCGCTGTAGCGACCCCGAGGTGCAGCACGAGAGCCCCTGGGTAGCGGCCCGAGGAGCCGCGCCCCTGTAGCGACCCGAGGAGCCGCGCCCCTAGCCGTAGCGGCCCCGAGGAGCCGCGCCCCTGTAGCGACCCGAGGAGCCGCGCCCCTGTAGCAGCCCGAGGAGCCGCGCCCCTGTAGCGGCCCGAGGAGCCGCAGCCCGAGGAGCCGCGCCCCTGTAGCGGCCCGAGGAGCCGCGCCCCTGTAGCGGCCCAAGGAGCCGCGCCCCTGTAGCAGCCCGAGGAGCCGCGCCCCTAGCGTGCCCAAGAGCCGCACGCCAACGTGAGTACGCAGCCCGAGGAGCCGCGATGGACTGTAGCGGCGCGAGGAGCGCGCCCGAGAGCCGAACGGCCCCTGTAGGCGGCGCCGAGGAGCCGCGCCCCTGTAGCGGCCCGAAGAGCCGCGCCCCTGTAGACGGCCTGAGGAGCCGCGCCCCTGTAAAATGCGCACCAATGGAAGTGGAAGTAGAAGGTTTGTGAATTGGTCCTGTTTTTGGAGTCACTGTGACAAGACGATGTTTGGTTTGTGATTTCTGGTGGATATAACGGTATCAAAAATGTCACAATAAAATCAGAAGAACTACAACAATGATCCCTGAAAATTAAAGATGCATATGTATTTTTTCAACTCGTAACGGCATTTGTGTATCCAGTAATATTTTCAGAAGGATCAGAAAAAACAAGGGCCTTCGACCCGCGATACTCCCCAGCGCCTCGGGCCTCGTAATACAGTTTTTAACAGTGTTCTGGTGCTAAAAGCCGGAGTGAATTGTACTGACGCCGTTGTGAATGGCGACGAGCTGAAAGCCTGAAATTGTCTTTTATATGAGTTTTTTTTTGTTGTTTGTTGATTTTCCCTTGCTGCGGTTTGAGCTGGCGACAGAAACACAGTGAACGTGTGGGAAAGAACGCACGGGTTTAAACCCTTCTGCCACGTTTCTATTAACTTAAAGCGCCCCCTGCAGGTCGGACAACTCATTGAACTAAGATGCTGTTAAGATTAAATCTATTTTTGGAATTTAGCTAAAAATAAAAAATGATTAAAAAAAATTAGGTTTAGGATTTTCACTTCCTGTTTGGTAATTGATGACATCACAATAGGAGCTCATCTAATGTCACTTTGTATTTTATTTGACCAATAAAATGAACAAGAGTGACTTTATTTTGTTTGATTAATGTTTAGAGAGTCAAAAAAGTTATTTATTTGGGTAAATTAGGCATAAACCTTAACTGTAATGAGTGCGATGGATCCCACCTCAGTTTTACGGCACCGATAATTTCTCGTTAAATGATGAGTTTATTCTCGTTAAATTATGATTTTTTTCTCGTTAAATGATGAGTTTATTCTCGTTAAATGATGAGTTTATTCTCGTTTGAAATTCTCGATGAGTTTGTTCTCTGTAGCAGTTAAATGATGATTCTCATTTCTCGTTAAATTCTTATCGATGAGTTTTGTTCATTAAATTTGATGCTTTATTCGTAAAGATAATCCCGTTATGATTTATGTCCTTCCGATAAATGTTGAGAAGGTTTTTATCTCTATTAGAATTACGGATTTATTGCTCGGTAATGATGCAGTTTATTCTCCGTTAAATATGAGTTTATTCTCGTATAAATGATCTGGGAGTTGTACTCCGTTAAATTGGATGAGTGAATTAGTTCATCCGTTAAATTGATACAGGTTTATTCTCGTTAAAATTATGAGTGTTATCGTCGTTACAATTTGGAGTTTTTTCATCGTTAAATTATGAGTTTTTCTCTTAAATGATTGATTATCTGTTAAATGATGAGTATAATCTCGTTAAATTGATGAAGTTAATTCTCGTTAAAGTATAGTTTTCTCTCGTTAAATGATGAGTTTATTTTCTCTGTTAAATGATGAGTTTTATTGTCTGAGTGTACTTGAAAGTGAGCTTTATTCCTCGTAAGATGAGTGATGAGTTTATTCTCGTTAGAATGATCGGTTATTCTCGTTAAATGGATGATTTTATTCCGTTAAATGAATGAAGTTATTCCTGTTAAATATCAGAGTTTATTCTCGTTAATGATGAAGTACATTTTTTTCTCGGTTGTAAATTATAGAGGTTAATCTCTCGTGAAATTATGAAACTTTAATTACTTCTCGTTAAAATGAATTGAGTTTATTCTCGTTAATTATGAGTTTATTCTCGTTAAATTAATGCAGTTTAAATCTGTTAAATATAGTTATATTCTTTAAATTATGAGTTTTTCTCGTTAAATATGATTTATTCTCTTATTCTCGTTAAATTATGAGTTATGAGTTTATTCTCGTTAAATTATGAGTTTATTCTCGTAGTGTTATTATTCCGTTAAAAATGATGAGTTTATCCGTTAAATTGTGAGTTTATTCCGTTAATTTTTATTTCTCGTTAATTGGGTTATTCTCGTTAATTGGATTTTCCCGGTTATAGTTTATTTCTCGTAAATGATTTTATTCCGTTTGATACTCGTACTCGTTATTTTTTTCGTAACTGAAAATTGGTGTATTGATCCGACCATTACATTTTTTACAGCCGATATTTTTTCCATATTATTTTTCTCGGTTAAATTTGAGTTTTATTTCTCGTTATCCCCCGCAATTTTTAAAATTGGGTTGGCCCTTATACTCCGTCGTACATTACTGACCAGAGAGCCGACCATTACATTTTTTACATCATATTTTTTTCATATTATTTTTAATCCCGTTGGGGAGAATTAAAGGAAAATGTAGCTTCTTGAACCAAGTGGTGAAGAGACACTGTTTGAGCTCCATAGTTTTGCACAACACGGTCACCCTTTTTAGTCCTTTCACTGATTGCGTTATGTCTTTAGTTGACCAAGAATGTATTTAGTGAAGTGAAAAGGCCAGTCTAAAGATGGTGTTTGGAGTTCGGAGGAGGTCAGGAGGGAGATAACGCAGCCTGTGGAGTTTTAAACCAGTCCAAGTTTTATGGAAAATCAGACGCAGCGATCCAGATGAGAAGTGACACAAGGACAGCCGCAGACGGACGCGGTGGAAGTGGCAGACAAACCGATTTGCTCCTCGAAGTTCTCCCGCCAATATTGTGTTTTATTAGCGACGAATTTGTAAATGACATTTGACAAACGGCGCGAGGCAGGAGCTATAAAGTCCCACTTCCATCGCCTCGCAGGAACAGTCACAGATGAGCTCAGGCCACGGAGCTGTTGTCTTTCCACCGTGATGTGTTTTTAATGCGCTTCTTATTCATGCCCCGATGATGAATGTGTTGTGAAGACTTTCTGCCACCTGCTGGGACAGACAATAAAGTGTATCTTCCATATATCAATCTAAACGGCTCAGTTCCTGCACTGACATTCCCGAACGCAGAGTCATTTGCGGCGTGCCAATTCTGCGTGTAATGTAATTCTGTGTGTGCTGTGTGTAATTCTTTTGAAATTTCCCAAACTAAAAACGCCCCTCCGCTCTAGCGCCACCAGAGATGACATCAGATATGGAAACGGAGGATTATGTAACCTATTTCAACATGAACAAGAACGCGGCGCCCTGAACTTACTTCCTCAAACTTCCTGTATGCAAATGAGCCCAGATCTGAGGCGCGCGGAGGCAGGATCGGCGCTCTCTGCGTTTGGGAATTTGAGAGGGAAAATCAAATGAAAGAACTGAGAAGTGTGTCGGGAGGAGAATGAGTCCCAGAGAGAGCCAGGATCACAAATAACCTGGATACAAGAGGACGAGGAGGCGCGGAGCGAGGAGGGATTGTTTTAATGACTTCTGAACTGCAGCGGAGTCATTAGAGAGTAGGAGGGAGAAGGAGAGAGACAGGGAGGGGGGGAGGAGGGAAAGGAGAGGAAGGAGGGAGAAGAGAGGAGAGGAGGGAGAGGAAGGACAGAGAGCAGGAGGGGGAGGAGAAGAGAGGAGGAGGGAGAGGGGAAGGAGGGAGGGAAGAGAGGAGAGGAGGGAGAGGAAGGAAGAGAGAGGAGAGAGGGAGAGGAGAAGGAAGCAGAGAGGGAGGAGAAGAGAGAGGAGAAGGAAGGAGAGAGAGGACAGGAGAGGGGGAGGGAGAAGAGAGGAGGGGAGGGAGAGGAAGGGAGGGAGAAAGAGAGGGAGAGAGGAGAGGGAGGAGAGAGAGGGAGAGGAGGACAGAGGAGGGGGGAGGAGGGAAGGAGAGGAGAAGGAGGGAGAAAGAAGAGAGGAGGGAGAGGAGAGAGGGAGCGGGAGGACAGAGAGCAGGAGGGGAGGGAAGGAGAGGAGAGGAGTGAGGAAGGGGACAGGAGGGAGGGGAGAGAAAGGAGGGAGAAAGAGGAAGGGGGGAGAGGGAGGGAGAAGAAGAGGAAGAGGAAGGAGGAGAAAGGAGAGGACAGGAGGAGGGGGGAGGAGGGAAGAGAGGAAGGAGGGAGAGAGAGGAGAGGGAGGGAGAGGGAGAGAGGAGCAAGAGGAAGGACAGAAGAGCAGGAGAGGAGGGGAAGAGAGGAAGGAGAGGAGGGAGGAAGGACACGAGAGCAGGAGAGGGAGGGAGAAGGAAGAGATGACAGAGGAGGGGGAGGAGGGAAGGAGAGGAAGGAGGGAGAAGAGAGGAGAGGAGGGAGAGGAAGGACAGAGAGCAGGAGAGGAGGAGGAGAGAGGAGGAAAGGAGGAAGAAAGAGAGGGACAGGAGGGAGGGGAGAGGAAGGAGGAGAAAGAGGAGAGGGGGGGTAGAGGAGGGAGAGAAAGGAGAGGAAGAGAGAGAGGAGGGAGGGAGAGGAAGGAGGGAGGAGAGAGGGGACAGAGGGAGGGGAGAGAAGGAGGAGAAAGAGGAGAGGAGGAGGTTAGAGGGGGAGAGAAAAAGAGAGAGGAGAGGAGGGAGGGATGGAAGGAAGAGAGGGGAGAGAGGGACAGGAGGGAGGGAGAGGAGAAAAGAATATGGAAAGAAGGAGGGAGAAAGAGGAGAGGAGGAGGCAGAGGAGACAAAGAGGACAGCGTGGGAGCTGCAGAGAGGAGCTGCAGAAGAGCTGCGAGGAGGACTGCAGAGAGGGCTGCAGAGAGGAGCCGCAGAAGGAGCCGCAGAGAGAGCGCAGAGAGGAGCTGCAGAGAGAATCTGCAGAGAGGAGCCGCAGAGAGGACCGCAGAGAAGAGCTGCATGAGGAGAGCTGCAGAGAGGAGCGCAGAGAGGAGCCGCAGAGAGGAGCCGCAAGAGAGAGTGCAGAGAGGAGCCGCAGAAGAGGAGCCCGCATGAGAGGAGCTGCAGAGAGGAGCTGCTGCTGGATCCACTCACTTTTTAAACCGACTTAAAATCTCAGTTTAACATCCTCTCTGAAAACATGAACAATGATCTGATCCATTAAGATGTTTTCTGGAGCCTGCGGCCTGTTGCCTTTTGAGCCAATTAATGGAAGCGATGGCTCGAGGGCTCGTCTGGGCCCACCAGATCCTTCAGAGTTTGGTCAATCATCATTCGCTCCAATGCTTATCGACTTCCACTTTGGTCGCGTCTCTGAGCGTCCTTGATCCACCGTCCAGCGCCAAGAATTCACTTTGGTTCAACTTCTGGTCCAGAGCGTTCAGGGCTTCTTGGACGTCCGGGCTCAAACCAGGCTCAAACCCACCCCCGGACACAAACCAGGCCAACCAGGACCAAAACAGGGACCAAACCAATACCGAAACCCGGCTCAAACCAAGGCGAAACCAGGCCAAGACCAGGTACCAAAACAAGACCAAAACCAGGGCCAAACCAGGGCAAACCAGGACCAAAAACAGGAACCAAACCAGCGGCCAAACCAGGCTCAAACCAAAGGCCAAACCAGGCTCAACCAGGCCAAAAACCAGGGCCAAACCAGGTCAAACCAGGCTCCAAGGACCAAACCGAGGCCAAACCAAGGCCCAAACCAGGCTCAACCAAGCAAACCAGGACCAAACTAGCTCAACAGACCAAACCAGGCCCAAACCCAGGCCAAACCAGGCTCAAAACCAGGGCCAAACCAGGGCGCAAACCAGCTCAAACCAGGCTCAAACTCAAGCTCAAACCAGACAAACCAGGTGATGCCCAAATGTGCGCACTGAGCGTCAATACCCAGGCTCAAACAGGACCGCAGAACCAAGGGGCCTAAACAGCTTAAGGAAACCAGCTCAAAACCAGGCTCAAACCAGGACCAAACAGGGCCAAACCAAGGCCAATAACCAGCTGCTCAAACCAAGGCCAAACCAGACCCAAACTAGGCTCAAACCCAGGACCAAACCAGGCCAAACCAAAGGCCAAACCGGCTCAAACCAAACCAGGGTCAACCAGGCTCAAACCACTCAGGACCAGGCTCAAACACAGGGCCAAACCAGGCCTCAAGCCCGGACCAAACCAGACCAAACAGGCCAAACCAGGCCAAACCAGCCAAACCAATACCAAACCAGGACCAAACCAGGACCAACCAATACCAAACCAGGACCAAACCAATACCAAACGCAAGGACCAAAACCAGGGACCAAACCAATACCAAACCCAGGCTCAAACCGAGGCGTCAAAACCAGGACGCAAGCGCAGGGCCAAACCAAGCAAAACAGACCAAACAGGCTCAAACCAGGCTCAAACCCGGCTCAAACGCAGGCTCCAACCAGGGCCCAAACCAGTCAAACCAGGCTCAGACCACGCTCAAACCAGGGCCAAATCAGCTCAAACCCGGACCAAACCGGGCCCAAACCAGACCCAAAACAGGGACCAAACCAGGGCCAAACCATGCTCAAACCAGGCAAACAGGCTCAAACCAGCCAAACCAACCAACCAGCCAAACCAAGGCAAACCAGGCTCAAACCAGGCAAACCAGGCCCAAAACCAGGGCCAAACAGGCTCAAACCAGGGCCAAACCAGGCCAAACGAGCCAAGGCCAAACCAGGGCACAGCTAAGGCTAACTAAACCAGGGCCAAACCAGCTCAAAACCCCAGGGGCCCAAACAGGCTCAGACCAGGCTCAAACCAGGGCCAAACCAGGCTCAAACCCGGACCAAACCAGGGCCAAACCAGGGCCAAACCAATACCAAACCAGGCTCAAACCAGGCTCAAACCAGGGCCAAACCAGGGCCGAGTGTAAAAAGTAACAAATGTTCCCCTGCATCACTGACGTCTCTAAAGACCTGAATTTGTTGTAATTATAGTTTAAACTGTGTTAAGCGTTTCTGCCGCTCCAAACCATAAAACACACATTTCTTGCATGAGTAATTTGGTTCTGTTCGGCGAATACGGAATGTTTTAATTGCATCTAACTCACATTTTACATTCTACAAATTCAAACGGAAAGCACGCCCACGTGAGCGCTGACACTTCTGACGGGTTTTGATCCCAACTCATTACTTTGGGTTTGAAAACAGTTGACGTGGCGTGTGCGTCGAGGACTTGGGGAAGTGTTCAGAAATACAGAAAGTGCAAATTAGTTTCCAGCAGTGGATTTAAAATAAAATTAAAATAAATACATCAAATAACACCGAGGCAATTTCAATAAAGCGGTAGTAGAAGGTTTGTGAATTCTCCTGTTTTGAGTGACTGTGACGAGACCGCGTGGTATTTCTGTCGATATAACGGAATCAGAATGTCACGGAAAATTAAAGCGCCCCCTACAGGTCGGACGACTCACTGAACTAAAGTGCAGTTAAGATAAGATTTTTTAGGTTTATGATTTCACTTCCTGTTTGTAATTGATGACATCACGCTGGGAAATTACCCAGCAAACACCGGGGCAAAACTCATCTAATGTCACTTTGACTAATAAAAGACATGAGAGCGACTTTATTTTGTTGAATTCATGTTTAAAGGGTCCAACAAGTTGTTTCGTTTATGTAAATTCTGCATAAACGTCGACTGGAACAAGTGTCCCTACTGTGATGTCACTTCCTGTCATTTCCCACATATTTTTCAACCTTTCCTCCACAAATACCTGCTCGATTGGTGTAAAACTATCATTTCTATGTACGACAGGTTCAAATACAGCAAATAAAGTCAGAATTAGACCTGTCATACATCACTTTAATCTCATTTTAACCTAATCTCCGTGGACGTGTTGCTGCTCAGCCAAGAATGTTCCACAATATGGCATTAAACTGATCTATGACTCACATGCAGGTGCTTCTATTGCTCAGCTGTGACAGGAAAAGGGATTAAAATGTTTGTTCTGAATTTATTTATTTATCGCGGATTAGAAAAAGAAAAATACATTTTAAAAAATCCCACAGAAACTGTACCAGGGTAAAAGTAATTTACGGATTGCTCTGAAATGTCATGCAGACACGTTTCTCAAATAAAAACGCTGTCCCCCCTTTCGCTTTCATCCCCACTTCTAAACTGTCCTGTCCAATAAAAGCCTATGGGCCAACAAAACCTTAAAAAAGAAATTCAATAAACCTGTTTCTAAAGTGTATTGAGTATCAAGCCTTTTTATAACACATCTTCTCCGTCTCGCTCCTCCGTCTCGCTCCTCGGTTACACCACCGGAGGCGCCATGTTGGAGTCCTCTGTATTCTGGTCTGGTCCCGGTTCTGTCCCAGAGCGAGGGTCCTGGCATCCCGCCGCACCGTGGATCAGTTTTCCCGCCGACACATCAATAATTCAGCCCTGAGCTCGTCTGGGGGATTCTCCTGCAGCGGCCCGACACAGCAGGCTAACGCTAACGCAAGCTAACACAGGCCAACACTAGGATTTGTGATGGTGAATAATGCAACGTGAGGAGTACAGCGTTCTGCAGGGGTCATGCTGGGGTCGGAATGAGCTAACTGTATTTAGAACCTCAGCTACATTTTGAGTCATGGCAAACACTGTGAATACTTGAATACTTATGTACATGTGTTTTTTTTTATTATAAATTTGCAAAGAATTCTAACAACCGTCTTTCACATTGTCGTTATGGGCTGTTTTTTGCAGAATTTTGAGGCAAATAATGAATGTATTGTAAACTGTATATACTGTATACTGAGGTGTTACGAGGCTGTTGTAGACTGAGGGGAGGTTGTGTCCAAGACCACCATTCCTATTTGAAGAAATGTTATATTTTCCCCAAAAAATGTAATTCTTCTTTCAAACCATCCTTTCTTCCTGCTTAGAATCGGGACCTCGCTGTCTTCAAACACGTGATTGGTGGCCTTTAGATAAGCCGTTTGAAGAAAGTGTGAAAGTTTTTAAGCAGAGAGAAGCGACGTCTCAGAAATCAGGTTTGAAGTGTCAGGCGGCGGCTTCGTGAGATTTAATATTTTTGTGTTTCGCTAAAGTTAATTATCTGCGTTTTAGGCGCCGAACCGTTAAAGACGTTCAGATTCTAAAGGAAACGAGGAATTGGAGAGCTCAGGTGTTCTTCTATTTGAAGGGAGTCTCTTTGGCTTTCATCTCTCTCCCTCTGCCTCTGCCCCTCCTCCTCCTCCTCTCCCCCCTACACTCTCCCCCTCTCTTTCCCTCTGCTCTCAGTCTCTCCATCCCTTTCAGAAAACCAGTTGAACAGAAGTGTTTTTTAAAAAAGGGTCGCTTTGAGATTTGAGGGTTTCAGAAAAGGTGAAGCAGAGTGAAAGAGGCGAGTTCACGAATATTCACCTTTTCCAGTTTGGGCAACGACATTTTCGATTGCTTGATTTAAGAAAAAAGAGACCAATTAAAATCAAACAATTACAATACAGTAGTTCAGATCATTTTCAGTTATCTGAATGTTGAACCAATCGGAATGATACACAGCTTTACTAAACTGGCTTGTCTTTAGTTTACTTTTTCCTTCATTTTTGCTCATGTATTTATTTATTACCAGGAAAGTCCAACTGAGATTGTGAATCTGTGGTTGGGAAGAAACAGAAAGAACATGCAAACTCCACAGAGAAAGGCCCCACGCTGCCCGGTAGTCAAACCCAGGACCCTCAGGCTGTGAGGTGAGATCAGTAACCACTGCTCCACTGAGCCACGCTCAGTGTCCAGGTTTCTCAGGTCAGGTTCAGTCCAGTTCAGTTCGGATTTTGTACTGGTTTACTTTGGCCGTGTAGGCTTAGTCCTGTTTAAGACCTGCTTTAGACCTGCTTTAGTCCTGTTTAAGACCTGCTTTAGTCCTGTTTAAGACCTGCTTTAGTCCTGTTTAAGACCTGCTTTAGTCCTGTTTAAGACCTGCTCTAGTCCTGCACTAGTCCTGTTTAAGACATGATTTAGTCCTGCTTATGTCCTGGTTCAGTCCTGGTTTAAACCTGCTTTAGACCTGCTTAAGACCTGCTTAAGACCTGCTTTAGACCGGATTTAGACCGGATTTAGACCTGCTTTAGACCGGATTTAGACCGGATTTAGACCGGATTTAGACCTGATTTAGACCTGCTCTAGTCCTGCTTTAGTCCTGCTTTAGTCCTGCTTTAGTCCTGCTTTAGTCCCAGTTTAGTCCTGCTTTAGTCCTGCTTTAGTCCTGCTTTCGTCCCAGTTTAGACCTGCTGAAGAGACAGGGCTCGGTGCAGTCTACATGCTGGCATTGCCGCGGTGGCGCGGTCTACGCGCTGGCGTTCTGGCTCCGCTTCTGTCGTTGCCGCATGTTCAGATTAGCTGAGAGTGTGTGGGAGCGAGAGGAGAACACAACAGCCCCGGGACATAAGCGAGAGCCGCGAGAGGGAGGAGCAGACGGAGCCAGAGAGGGAAAGAACATCCATCAAAGTGCGGCCCGTCCTCAACATGCAGCAGATTACGGGGGGCTGGAAATTAAACAAGCAATAACCCCTTTCAAATCGATAAAACGTCGGCCCAAGGCGTTTGGAATGTGCAGCGCGTTTGGGCAGTTGGGGTCTTAGCGCGTGTTCTGTGACCCCGTTTAGCACTTGACTTTTACTACTGTTTTCATTTTTAACCGTGCAAAGAGGGGAACTCCATCCCATATGCACTTTAAAACCCCAAATGAAAAGAGGGGGACGTACAGTAGGACGGGCCCGATAATTAAACAATATCGACTTTGTTCGATCAATATGATATGCATAATCATGTCTGTACATTTTATCGGCACTGTCAGGTACTTTTTCTTACTTTATGGAACAGTTGCGCTGCAGAAAGTAGAGTAATGATGTATCTATGACTCTTTGTTTATCCTAATTATCTTTAATTGCTATTTAATTATTGCAGGACCTTTTGTCGATACAAAAGGTCCTGAAAGTGTTTAGTATTCTGCTGGAATTGTCATCTATATCTATTGTTTCTCGCATTTTCTGCAGCACTATATTTCACTAAAATGGTATTTGTTTTTATTGCGACAGAGGGAAAGTGCTTTGTGTCGGTTTAAAACCCCAGCGTGAAAAAGCAAGTCACAGGTCACAGACTGTAGTGTACTCAGACTACTGTAGTGTACTCAGACTACTGTAGTGTACTCAGACTACTGTAGTGTACTCAGTGTACTACTGTAGTGTACTCAGACTACTGTAGTGTACACAGACTACTGTAGTGTACTCACAGACTGTAGTGTACTCAGACTACTGTAGTGTACACAGACTACTGTAGTGTACTCAGACTACTGTAGTGTACACAGACTAAGTGTACACAGACTAGTACTCACAGACTGTAGTGTACTCACAGACTGTAGTGTACTCAGACTACTGTAGTGTACTCGTAGTACTACTGTAGCTAGTACTACAGACTACTGTGTAGTACTCACAGACGTAGTGTACTCAGACTACTGTAGTACTCAGACTACTGTATGTACACAGACTACGTAGTGTACTTCAGACTAGCCTATAGTGTACACAGACTACTGTAGTGTACACCAGACTACTGTAGTGTACTCACAGACTGACTAGAGTGTACTCAGACTACTGTAGTGTACTCAGACTACTGTAGGTACAGGCTACTGTAGTGTACACAGACTACTGTAGTGTACCAGACTACTGTAGTGTACTCACAAGACTGTATGTACACAGACTACTGTAGTTACTCAGACTACTGTAGATGTACTCACAGACTGTAGTGTACTCAGACTACTGTAGTGTACTCAGACTACTGTAGTGTACTCAGACTACTGTAGTGTACTCACAGACTGTAGTGTACTCACAGACTGTAGTGTACTCAGACTACTGTAGTGTACTCAGACAGACTGTAGTGTACTCACAGACTACTGTAGTGTACTCAGACTACTGTACTGTAGTGTACTCAGACTACTGTAGTGTACTCACAGACTGTAGTGTACTCAGACTACTGTAGTGTACTCAGACTACTGTAGTGTACACAGAGTGTACTACTGTAGTGTACTCACAGACTGTAGTGTACTCAGACTACTGTGGTGTACACAGACTACTGTAGTGTACACAGACTGTAGTGTACTCAGACTACTGTAGTGTACTCACATACTGTAGTGTACTCAGACTACTGTAGTGTACTCAGACTACTGTAGTGTACACAGACTACTGTAGTGTACTCACAGACTGTAGTGTACTCAGACTACTGTAGTGTAGTCACAGACTGTAGTGTACTCAGACTACTGTAGTGTACTCAGACTACTGTAGTGTACTCAGACTACTGTAGTGTAGTAGTACTCAGTGTATTATACTCACAGACTGTATTATTCTGTCCCTGAGAGCTGCGGTAAATGGACTAAAGCTTTAATAAAATGAGTCTTTAAAAGACGATTTAATACGTAACTTAACAAAGGTTTTTAAAGAAATCATGTTTTAACATTCAATAAAACATTTCACAAATACTTTGACTTCTTTGTAGATTTAGTAAACACTAACCAATATAAGCTTTTGTTAATCTTTTTTGTTAATTTGTTTATAAACTCGTCTTTTAAAATTCAGGTTTAATTAAAGCATTTGCAGATAAATGTTTTCAACCATCTTTTTAAAAAACTAATATAATAAAGCATTTGTTAAGGTATTTATGAAATATTCAGTGAAAGACTCCTTCACCTCCCACCGTCGGCTCCTGCAGGACCCCGGCCGCTTTACAGCCCCCAAACTGCTGTAAAAGCTTCTGTTCCCTGAGTGCATTAGCCATGTCGAAAGGGGGTCCTAAACATCTGCGTGCGAACAATAAAGCGAGGTGGGATTGGACCACATTAGACACATGACACCTCAGATAACGGCACTTCCACCAGCGCAGGGACCACGCGGCGAACCGGGTTTTGGGGGTCAAAACGGTTCATCCGTGTAGTTTATTAGTTTCCTTTTGGGTCCGACCACATGTAAACTGCCGAAAAGATCCATCGTTCCTTTGCTGGACTGAACCACTGACCTTTGGGTTTGCGGGTGAATTGGACATACAAAAAAAAAAAAAGTTAATCCACGCGAGATGTTTTTTTCTGCTCGACCGAAAGGATTTGATCTGCACTAAATGTTATAATGTTTGTGTTTCGATTTGATGTTTTTGCACGTTTCTACCCACAATGCCCCTTTGCTCTGGTGCCAGCGGGTTTCTCGGGCCGGAGCAGCTCGACGCCTGGACCTGGACTCACCGTGACCGCTCTACGGCGCCTCCTGCTTCAGTTTAAGTGAGGACAAAATAAGAGATATTTTTTTATTTTAAATCTTTTTAAAGAGAGACGTTCCCCTCGTTTCACCTCAGCGCGCGGTCACGGTCGGATGTGTCCAGTCGCCGAGCGGTGAGTGGGCAAAGAAACTGTATGAAAAGGAGCACGTCATGTTCTCGGATTATACTTCACACTGCTTAAATTACACTCTACATTATTCAAATTAAATATTACATTATAAATAAAGTACATTCATTCCTACCAAACAAATATCCACCATTTTATCCACAATATTCCAGTTTTCTTTTTCATACTTCAGACATTTTTGTTTCTTTCAGTTTTGATTTCTTCGTCAAGTTTATCTTATAAATAAACTCCTTTCACAGCAACGCTTCGTTCCGTTACAGTTTTTTTTTTTTTTTCAAATGTCTGTTCCGTTAAGATTGTTGGGCGTCGTCCTTTTTATCGTTTGCAATCCTTGAACGTTGAAGATGTTACGCTTGGCAAGAAAAAGTCCGTTTTTGGTCCCCCGATACGAACGTGCGCTTTCCTCTTCTGTCCGAGCGCGTGTTCACGGGGGTCTGCCACGCGCAAACGACAAAACCGTGTCCTGACGTCCGCTCGCCGCAAAATGCACAACCCGTTTAGACTTTCCACGAGTCCGACTTTGACTGACTTTGCGAAATGTAAATGCGCTGCGTGTCTCTCTTCGCTCTCGCACTGACGAAAGCCCGGTCGTGAGTCGGTAACAGATTTTTGGCAGCGTCGCCGTGACACCTGCGGAGACCTGCGAGAGCTGTGGAGAGCGGCTTGTCCAGAGCAGATGTTTCCCATTCCATCGACAGTTTCGCGTTACAATAGGAATGAGGCCAAACTTTCCACAGTATTTACAGCCGATTTGACTGTGTAACGATCCCTGGCACACGAAACCCTGAAAATGAACTAAGAATGAACTAGACCAGGACTAAACCAAGTCTACATCAGGACTAAACACACGCTTTTACCCATTCTCCCGTTATAAATACACATCTGGCCATTTTGAGCCTTTGTTTTAGGTCAAATTTAAGTTAAAATCAGTGGGATTTGGCAGTTTGCTTTGTCTGTTCTCGTTATCGCGCACATTATGCCGTATTTTGTAACGTATTGCACGTCATTGGCCTTTAAACATGCTCGTGAGAACTGAAAATAACGCATCTACCGGAAACCGCGCGTCAACTAGCTTTTGACGTCACAAAATTGGGCACATTTGAAACGGATTGGTTTTTGAGGCTCAGACAGGGAGCGACCTCGCAAACGGGATTAAAGAAACAATCTGAATACAACTCCAGGTACGTTTTCGATGAGGGAACGATGGCAAAATGGCAAAATGTGTGTCATTTAAAGCATTTCTTTCATTTCTCACCTGCAATAATCCGTCAAATCCAAGATTAAAGCCCCAGTAAGACGCTTTTTTGACACCGTTTTACATATATTTGAGTGATACGGCATATTTAACCTCTCTCCAATGCTCAAAATTGCAATAAATGCTGTTGTTTTCAGTTCATCCACTTTCACCGCGCTTGTATTTATGCTTTCGGAAAATAACTGTGGAGAAATCAGTGACTGAACGACTCGTATTTGTTTAATGCATCGTATGACCTTTTTAGAACGCGAAAACAAATTACGAATAAGAAAGTAAAAGCAGTACCTGAGGGCGAGAAGGATCAGACGTGGGGCCGCAGACGTGGGGCCGCAGACGTGGGGGCCGCAGACGTGGGGCCGCAGACGTGGGCCCGAGCAGAAGACGCATAAACGATGGCATTTTCCGGGGCATGCATAATGAATGAGGAGCTAATAGGCTTCGGGTGAGAAACGGCTTCGATTTCATAACTCACTCGGGTCGTCTTTGCGCGCGACAACCAAGGACGCGCGGGACTCCCCAAGACCCCGAATGTCGCTCCGTTCCACGCCTCGTTTACGGAGGTGCGTTCGGGAGCGTCGACGTGAGCGCGGAGCTGCGGCAAGTGAGTTTCTCCAATTAAAAACTCTTACTGAAGTTGAATAGAATTTGAAATAATCTCTCTCTAAATATATATAAAGCGAAAGGCCAATTGTCGGAGTAAGAATCTCCCCACAACCCCAACTGTGCTTTTCCGTTCAGTTTAGAAACTTCATCGCGTCCTTTCAGCAACTGAAACGTGAACTCAATTCTTTACATTTTTGGAACCGTTTCCGCACCTGCCGCGTTGGGGGGGGGGGGGGGGGCACGCGGCAGAAGCCCTCACAGATTATTATTAGGTCGCGATCAAAAAGTCAGACGGGGTTTTTATTTAGGTCTGAGCGCTTGGTCTTGGACACGGATTAAAAGTTTCGCAGCCGTATGTAGAGAGGAGAGAGAGAGAGAGAGAGAGAGAGAGAGAGAGAGGGGGGCACGGAGAGAGAGGAGGGGGGAGGTGAGAAAGAGAGAGAGAGAGAGAAAATTAGGAGAGAAATCGATAGAGACAGAGGGCGAGCGAGCGCAGTCCTGTCCAGTGGATCAAAGCAGCGCCCTGAGCCTTTAAAACTGCTGACACGGATCATCATTAACACCTCTCTGCCTTTCTCTTTCTCTCTCTTTCTTTCTTTCTTTCGTTCCCCTCTTTCTCTCTAATCCCACTCTCTTACCCTGTCTCTCAAACCCCCAAACGTCCCCTCTCTCTCTCTCTCTCTCTCTCTCTCTCTCTCTCTCTCTCTCTCTCGTTCTCTGTCAAACTGGAAGTCGTTTCGTTCCTGACGATCTCCGCTCGCGCCGCGGACCAGATTAGAGAACGACAAGAGCGGGTCTTGAAGTCGCTCGGCCCGTCGTCATCGTCAACAGCAACAGCAGCAACAGCAACACTGTAGAAGAATGTCGTGTGTGTGTGTGTGTGTGTGTGTGTGTGTGATGCTGCGTTCACATGGAGGGCGGGGTCTACACAACAACACGAGATAAATGAAAGATGGGACCATATTTTTGGGGGGCAAAATATGTATCGTGTGTACATTTTCTTTGCATTAAGGAGCATTTTTGGTAAATTTATTGCGGTATGATCAGATTGGAGCTGTGAAGAGCTGAAAATGTAACTTCAGTAACTAACTATTTTGTATTTACAGTGTTTTATTGGGCTTTTTATGTGTTGTACAGTTAAAAAAGTGTGTCGTGGGATTATCTATGTTATTGTGTCAGAGGCATAAAAAGTTTCAATAGTATAGTTTTTAGTGATATTCTCTGTATATATCTGTATGTGGGTTGAACATGAACATTCCAGTCGCCACCACAGATTAGGTTACCTCAGAGTGGAATATCAATCTTCTAACTTTAGTATATCACTTGATAATTTGCCTAATATTTTTGGGGGCAAAATATGGATCGTGTGTACATTTCCTTTGCATTAAAAAGGAACATTTTTGGTTAATTTATTGTAGATCTGAGCTGTATAGAGCTGAAAAAGTAACTCCAGTAACTAACTATTTTTTATTCACAGTGAGATAAACAGCAAGTGTTTTATTAGGCTTTTTAAGTGTTGTACATTTATAAAAGGGTTTAGTGGGATTATCCTGCTTTAAGGTTATTGTGTCAGAGGCATAAATAGTTTCAATCTGATCGTTCTTAGTGATATTTCTGTATGCAAGTTGCACATGAACATTCCAGTCGCCACCACACAGATTACGGCTCCCTCACCTTGATAACTGGAGCAGGTTTAAATCTGTGAAAATCTAATTGTGGCGACAAATACAGTCATGCGCATCATCTTATTTTTGAGGTGACAAAGTGGCTGTCACCTTCACCGTTCACTGTAAGAACGTCTAATGAGAACTTGCCTCTCGTGATCCAGACTGTTCTGTCCGGATCGCTCTTTTAGGAAGAACGCACCTTGTATTTGAAACGCGATCACAACAAAACTTATCAAACGTAATAAATGATTGTGAACGATGGGTTTTACCGCACGAATCATTGCGCAAAAAAAAAACCACACCGTAAACTATAAATAATTGTTAAACCTTATTCTGGAAGTTGTGTCATTTCATACGGAGCTGCCAATCAACTGAAAACGAGTTAAAAGACACAAAGCCGTTGTCAGGACGTACAGAGATTGATGTTGACTTGTGAGCATTGGACGTTTTAAACAAATCTACCCGGACGAACCCAACAAAACAACGGAAGAGAGGCAAAAGGGATAAGGGGGAATAGCGACAATAACGACAATAACGACAATAACGACAATAACGACAATAACGACAATAACGACACTTAAACATGAACAGAGACTGATTATTAACAATGATTCAGGCTTTGTAATTACAACATTAATACTTTTTTTTACTTTATTTGGTGCATTTAAACTTGTTTTACAAAAAAATTTGAATCGAGCAGGTGAAAAATCGGTAGAAAATGACAGGAAGTGACATCACACCAGGGACTCATTCCAGTTATGCAGAATTTACACAAAAGAAATTACTTTTTTGACTCTCTAAACATGAATTCAACAAAATCAAGTCGCTTTCATGTATGTTTTTTGTCAAATAAAAACAATTTGACATTAAATGTGTTTGCTGGGTAATTTCCTAGTGTGATGTCATCAATTACAAACAGGAAGTGAAATTATAAACCTAAAAAACGTATTCTAATTCTAAATATATCTATCTGAACTGCGTTTTAGTTCAATGGGCCGTCCGACCTGCAGGGGGCACTTTAAAACCCTGAATCATTCTAAGCCATTTGTTCATGTTATTACATTATTAAGGGAAACTAAAGTGTAGTTATAACATTGTGGCCTAGTAATAAATGAAAAATGGACTCTCCCTTTGCAGGTTTACGTTTGGATAAATTCTTAATTCAAATAAACTTGTATTTATGTATTTTCAGCCAAGTGTAAAGCACCAACCGCAGCAGTGCACAAGGCTCTGGGAATATATTAAGTATTCATGTACAAATGCCACAGAAGATACGCATCTAATATTGATTTTTACTAAAGAGCAGCGAAACACAGAATGTCTCAAAAATGTTAAATAGTTCTGTTTTTCATTCCGTGCCGGCGTGTGCGGTCTTTTGTGCGCTAGCAGGCTTTTGTTGTGGAGCGTCCATTACGAAGCAGCGTCTCTTCATCGCGCTCTGGGAAAAAGTGAGAGTAAAGCAGAAGTATGCATATTCAACACCGCGCGGTTTGAGGAGAGGTCAGGCTCCGCGTTTGTCGAAGAAACGAGCTGCAGCCGGCGGCAAACGGTACGGAAAAGACCGGAAAAGACTGGACAAGACCGGACAAGACCGGACAAGACCGGACAAGACCGGACAAGACCAGAAAAGACCAGAAAAGACCAGACAAGACCGGACAAGACCGGACAAGACCGGACAAGACCGGACAAGACCAGACAAGACTGGAAAACCGGACAAGACCGGACAAGACCGGAAAAACGGACAAGACCGGGACAAGACAGAAAGACCGACGAACCGGACAAGACTGACAGACCGGACGAAGACCGACAAACCGGACAAGACCGGACAAGACCGAAAAGACCGGACAAGACCGGACAAGACCAGAAAGACCCGGACGAGACGGACAAGACTGGACAAGACCGGGACAAGACCGGACAAGACCGGACAAGACCAGAAAAGACCAGAAAAGACCGGACAAGACCGGACAAAACCGGCGTATGAAACAGGCGTAGCAAATTAGGGGCAGGGCTGTAATCCAAATCAGGAAGTAAATCAAAATCAGGAAGTAACTCTAAAACAGAAACAAGATGAGGGGTTTTCAAAATGAAACTGAGCAAACATGAGACGTGACACGCCCATTGAAGCGCCGCACTAGTTAGTCAGCGAACCATATCTCTACTTTTTTGTTTCGCTTATTTGTTGCTCATTTAAAATACTTTGATTAAAGATTGCTTAGGCTTTTCAAATGCTGATGAAGCCTTCTGACTCTTTACAAGGCTCACGGACCACCTGACTGGAGGCGCCACTCACTGAGCACGCCTCCGACCTCGTGGCGTGAAACACTTTATTTCCGCCCCCGAGAACACGGACGCGGCTCGTAACCTTATTCGAAAAGCTTACAACAGAACTTTATTTTCACTTTCAATCTTGCGCTTTTTTTGTATATTTTTGAAACCATAAACGACGTACTCGATATTCAAATTTGACATCTCGTTAGTATGTCAGAATAAAACACTGAGACTAAATCAAAGCAAATTTAGACAGAAAAATTGAAAATACATATTTACATGGCTCTTCGGCTTTCATCCAAACCGGTTCATGGTGGAGTTTGTGTAATTTAAGCACAGATATTCTCGATGCCCCAGTGTATTAATCTGTCAGAATAAAACACTGAGACTAAATCAAAGCAAATTTGGACAGAAAAATTTAAAATTATGAATGAAAAACAACCTTTTTGAATGTATTAATAAAAATTTTTTAAAAAACAGCACATTTCTGTCAGATTGTGGACCTTGGTGTTACTGTGATATTTTACCGATACTTTACTGCAACATATTGTGCCGCGCTAAGTATTCTATCTATAAAATCCTCATATTTACCTGGCTCTTCGGCTTTCATCCAAACCACAACAGTAACGCTGCACTTTTCACTCTTCCAAAACGGTTCCTGGTGAAATTTGTGTAATTTAAGAACAAATATTCTCATGTCCCAGTGTATTAATCTGTCAGAATAAAACACTGAGACTAAATCAAAGCAAATTTGGACAGAAAAATTGAAAAATTATGAATAAAAAAAATCAACCTTTTCTAATGTTTCAATTTTAAAAAAACAGCAGATTGTGGACCTTGGTGTTTTTGTGATATATTTTACCGATACTTTACTGCAACATATTGTTGCCGCGCTAGTATTTATCTATAAAATCCTCATATGTACATGGCTCTTCAGCTTTCATCCAAACCGAATTGCTTCAAATACAGCAGGGCGGGCGTTTGTGGCACTTATTGTTCATTCTCGGACGTTTTATACAAATATTGACCGTTTCTCTTGGACTTCCTGCTCTTCTCCAAGTCTTAAGTCGTATTTGACCCAGTAAAAACTCCTAAAGTCTGCGTTTGCTCTTGTAGTTGTTGAACAGCAGGCGTGACAGAGCAGCTCCTTCTACATTAAAAATGAATGAGATCGTCCCCCCGCAGAGCTCCGATTAGTGGGTGTTCCCTCGGATGCACGAGTAGCGCGGCGGAGATGGACCCTGGAGGAGGTCGCGGAGTTTCTGGTGCGTTGTGTCAAGTCCTCGAGGATGGAGACGACGCCCCCTGCGTATCCCACGGCAACAGAGCAAACAACAGAACCACCTGCACAGCTTCACTCGTCGCTCAACTAGACGCACTAACGCATCAGCCCATCCACTCCGAGCGCGACTCCTCCTCCAGCAAAGTTGCCAGAGTAAACGACGCTCCTCAAAGCGACGGGAGCTGAGAGAAGAGGAGCAGAGAGAAGAGGAGCTGAGAGGAGAGAGTGAGAGAAGAGGAGAGAGAAGAGGAGCTGAAGAGAAGAGGAGCAGACAGAAGAGGAGCAGAGAGAAGAGGAGCAGAGAGAAGAGGAGCCTGAGAGAAGAGGAGCAAGAGTGAGCGAGGGAGTAGAGAAGGAGGCTGAGAGAAGAGGAGCTGAGAGAAGAGGAGCTGAGAGAAGAGAGCTCAGAGAAGAGGAGCAGACGAGAGAGACTGAGAAGAGCGAGCTGAGAGAAGAAAGGAGCTGCAGAGAGAGGAGCGAGAGGAGCTGAGAGAGAGAGAGAGAGAGCTGAGACTGAAGAGTGAGCAGAGAAGTAGAGAGACAGAAGATGGATGGAGTAGAGAGGCTGAGAGAAGAGACTGACGAGAAGAGCGGAGAGGCGGAGGCTTAGAGAGTAGCAGACCTAGAGAGGAGCTGAAGAACGAGGAGCAGATGAAGAGGAGCAAGACGAAGAAGGAGGGAGAGCTGGAGAAGAAGAGAGCATGATTGAAGAGAGAGGCAAGAGAGAAGAAGGAGCATGAGAGGCGTAAGAGAGTGAAGAGGTAGCTTGAAGAGAGAAGAGGAGGCAGATGAAGAGAGGAGGAGCAGAGAGAAGAGGAGCTGAGCAGAAGAGGAGCTGAGGGAAGGAGGATGACTAGACGAAGAGGAGCTGAAGAGAAGAGGAGCAAGACAGAAAGAGGAGCTGAGAGAGAAGGAGCTGAGAGAAGAGGAGCTGAGAGAAGAGGAGCTGAGAGAAGAGGAGCTGAGAAAAGAGGACTGAGAGAAAGAGGCGGAGCTGAGACGAAAGAAGGAGACCTGGAGAAGAGAGGCTGAGGAGCTGAGAGAGAGAGAGGAAGAGAGTGACAGAAGAGGAGCTGAAGAAGGGAACTGAGAGATGACATGAGGATGAGGAGCAGATGAGAAGAGGAGCTGACGAGAAGAGGAGCGAGAAGAGGAGCTGAGAGAAGAGGACTGAGAGAGAAGAGCTGAGAAAGAGGAGCTGAGAGAAGAGGAGCTTGACAGAAGAAGGAGCTTGAGAGAAGAGGGAGCTGAGAGAAGAGGAGCTGACAGAAGAAGAGAAGAGGAGCGGACTGAGAATGAAGAGAGCTGGAGAGAAGGGCCAGAGAGAGAGGAGCTGAGAGAAGAGGAGCTGAGAGAAGAGGAGCTGAGAGAAGAGGAGCAGAGAGAAGAGGAGCAGAGAGAAGAGGAGCTGAAGAAAGAGAGTGAGAAAAGGGCTGAGAGAAGAGGAGCTAGAGAGAAGAGGAGCTGAGAGCGAGAGAGAGGAGCTGACAGAAGAGAGCTGACAAGAGAGGAGCGACAGACAGAGCGAGCTGCAGAGAAGAGGAGCTGAGAGAAGAGGAGCTGAGAGAGGAGCTGAGGAGCTGAGAGAGAGGAGCTGAGAAAAGAGGAGCTGAACAGAAAGAGGAAGCTGAGAGGATAGAGAGCTGAGAGATGAGGAACTGGAGAGATAAGAGGAGCAGAGGAGAAGAGGAGCCTGAGATGAAGAGGAGCTGAATGAGAGAAGAGGAGCTGAGAGAAGAGGAGCTTGAGAGATGAGGAGCTGAGAGATGAGGAGTGCAGAGAAGAGGACTGAGAATGATGAGCTGAGAGAAGAGGACCTAGAGAGTGAAGGAGACTGAGAGAAGAGGAGCTGAGAGATGAGGAGCGTGAGAGAAGAGGAGCTGAGGAGAAGAGAGCTGATGCAGACAATGAGGAGCTGAGAGGAAGAGCTGAGCTGAGAGAAGCAGGAGCTGACAGTACAGAGGAGCTGATGAGATGAGGGAGCTGAGAGAAGATGGAGCTGAGAGATGAGGAGCTGAGAGAAGAGGAGCTGAAAACTGAATGTCTGAATATTGCTGACAATGTTCACGATGTCTGCATGAATACATGAGGAGGAATGTGTCTCCATCGGTTGTGGCCGTGAAGGTGTCCGCACCAAACTGAATATGATCAAAGAATGAGCCACAAAAGTGCAAAAACATGACCTTGTGACCTTGTTTTGGGAGATGACACTCGACCGTCGTCTCTTTTGAGGTCATTTTAAGAAGTTTCAGACGACGTTCCTCAACATCCTAATTCTGCAAAACAACATTGGTGATGTTGTCCATGTTTGATGCTTCTCCAGCTTCAGGAGCAAAGCAGAGCACCAGTGTTGTTTGTGACAGAAAGCACGTTTACACATCAGAACGGAAACTAAAACAAACGGGACTTTAAAACATGTTATGAATGTATGAATATGAATCATGCACTTTTTCTGTCTTTTTCACAAACTTCAAAGAACCACTCCAGGTTTGAAACATGTGGGAGAAAGCCCTGGTTCAGAGAACATATTCATTAAAATACGTTTACACAAGCTTACGAAAGACTAGACCAGTATTTGTAAAATGCTTGAATTCAAAAATTTTAAAAGATAATTGAAAATCATTTTTAAACAATTCGCGTGCTTGTTAAATGACACGACATTAGACTAATTAAATGTTCTTCTAAATGTTTTAAACCTTTAGTGAAAACATTTACCAAATCAGTTTGTTCACAGCTCTGCACACGTGTGGCCCCCCCTCTCTCTCTCACTCTCTCTGCTCTCTCCCCTCTCCCCTACATGTGCACCCCCTCTCTCTCTCTCTCTCCACCTCTCTCTCTCTCTCTCTTCTGTCTCCCCTTCTTCTCTCTCTCCACTCTCTCTGCCCTCCTCTCTCTTCCCTTCTCTCTTCTTTCCTCTCTCCATCCTCTCCTCTCTCCTCTCTTCCTCATCCTTTCCTCTCTCCTCTCCTCCATCCTGCCCTCCTTGCCTGCTACTCTCTCCACCTTCTCCTCTCCACCCTCTCTCTCCACTTCCTCATTTCTTCCCTCTTCACCTCCTCTCTCTCTCTCTCTCTCTCCACCTCTCTCTCCACCTCTCTCTCTCACCCTCTCTCTCTCTCTCTTCTCTCTCTCTCTCCCCTTCTCTCTCTCTCTCTCTTCCACCCCCTCTCTCTCTCTCTCTCCTCTCTCTCCTCTCTCCTCCTCTCTCTTTCTCTCTCCAACCCCTTCTCTTCTCTCTCTCACCCTCCCTCTCTCTCTCTCTTCTCTCTCTTCTCCATCTCTCCTCTCTACTTCTCTCTCTCCACCTCTCTCTCTCTCTCACCTCCACTCTCTCTCTCTCTCTCTCTCTCTCTCTCTCTCGTCTCTCTCTCTCTCTCTCTCTCTCCACCTCTCTCTCTCTCTCTCTCTCCATCTCCTCTCTCTCTCCTCTCTCTCTCTCTCTCTTCCTCCTCTTCTCTCTCTCTCTCTCTTCCACCCCTCTCACTCCTCTTCTTTGAACTGCTCTTGCCCTTCACCTTTCTCTCTCTCTCTCTCTCCACCTCTCTCTCTCTCTCTCCACCTCTATCTCTCTCTCCCTCCCTTCTGTCTCCCCTTTTCTTCTCTCTCTCTCTTCTCCCACTCCACTTTTTGGCTTCTTGCTTTGCCCTTCACTCTCTTCTCTCTCTCTGTTTCTCCCTGTGTCTTCCTCTTCATCTCTCGCTTGCCCTTTCTCTCTTCCATCTCTTCCCTCTCCTTCTCTTTCTCTCTCTCCTCCCCTCTCCTCTTCCACACACACACACACACACAAACGCACATACACACCCGCACACGCACTCGTCCTCCCACGCACCGGCGTAAAAAGAGCCGAAGAGAGTCTAATTTGGCAGTAATTGTGCGGTTCTGGTGATCCGTCTGAGCCCGTTGAGCGCGCGCACTTCCCTGTCACCAGCAGAAAAGGACAATCCAGTTAATCACTCGTGTTTGCGGCGGCTCCGCGCGAACTCTGACCCCTGCGGTTTGACCTTCCTTGACCTCTCCGCGCTGTTGTCCGATCGATGAGAGGAGACGCTCACAAGACGAGTACAAACGTGAAGGGCCGGCCGCGCTTGTGTGGAGCGGCTTCTCCACGTCGAGTGGCTGAAATTCAAATGAACGGACCCTTAGAAAACGCTCGAGCGGAGGCAAAAGTGACGCGGAGCAGAACGCGGTGTCAACGGAGACGCAGTTTTAACCACAAAATGGCACAGAATCAAGGCGGTTTGGGCAAATGGAAAGACTTTAAACACTTGTACGATTGTATTTTTAGGATTTACTGGACAAATACTGACAGAAACGTGGACTCCACAATGTACCTTTTCAATCCAGCCACAGATATATGACATATTTTACCACAAATGATACTTTTCAGTCCTTTGTAAGAGAAAAAGCAAACTAGCATTCGAGCGTTTGGATCTGATCGTTCTGGTATTTGCAACGTTCTGACATAGAAATGGCAGAGGATATTAAAGCCAGTTGAATAACACAGAAGAAAACGCATAAAAGTACAAAGATTTATGTGTAAAATCGCACTGAAAATAGACAAATAGACAGAGAAGTTACATAGTGCACCTTTAAAGTCATGTGCATACTTCTATTATGTAGTTATAGAATATTAGAATGGAAAGTCTTTTAAAACACACCATTAAAGTGGGATTAAACCCCTAAACTGTGCATTTGCCTGAGGGAATTATAGATTTAAATGTGACTATTTGTGTTTTTAAATTCTTTGCATTGTTTTGGTTTTGATTTGGTTTTTTTATAGTTGAAAAAGCACTCGGGGAAACGGGAGGGATTTCTGCAGAACCAAAACGGAGTTAACCTGATTTGAGAGAAAGAAACTCCTCTGTTTTCATCTGTTTGCGTCTGACTCCACGGGACTCCGCGAGGTGACGCTTTGTGAGGGATTAAAGAAGCGTTTCTTCTGACCTTCGCCGGAGGATCTTACCCATCGTGCAGTTTATGTTCTCCAGCTTAAAAAATAAAAAAAACACGCAAACAAACGTGCTCAGTCTCGATTCCTGCCGACACTGTGCGTTAAAAGTATCAGTGGAGGAGATCCTTTGGAAATGGACACGAAACGCCCTGGAGGTGACGGACTGAAACTGCAGACTCGCTCCAACACGGGGAAAAGAACATGAAAACAATGCCGCAGAAAAAGGTAGTCTAGAAGTGCAGTATATTAAAAACTATGCAGAAAGTATAGTGACTACTACAAATACACGTGTACCGTCTGTCACGTGTTTAGCAGAACTTCCTCGTTCACTCGCTCCAGCGGCACGCGCAGGCCTAACAAAGTGCCCCGGTCTCGCACTCGCACTCGCACTCGGGCGGCGCACTTACGGCTTATATCGATATTATTTTTAGCAGCCGGCGCTCCGTCCCGTTGCCCTGACCCACTTCGAAACGGGAGCCGGTCCGAGGCTGAGCGGGGAGGCACGTAGGCACCGGTATAAGGTCAGCGTGCACAGTATGTTGTGTTCGTCTGAACGTACGGTATGCTGCGTTTTTTTTATTTTTATTGTGCAGGAATCGACCAGAAACAGCACTGACTGACTCCTACAGATGAAATTGTTGCTTTTATTGATCGAAATGCATTTAATATTTTACTTAAACCATTATTTGTTGGAGACTTGCTCCGCAAACTTGTCAAATATTAATCGTTTAAGTCGTTTCTACTGGCAACAATCGTGTTTCTGGCACAACAACTTGCACTACTTTCTGAGGCTGTTGCGAGAAAACAATTGAACTGATAACAACGTAGAATAAATCCTTTTTTTCTTTTTTTTTTGCTTCTTTCGTGTAGCTCTTTCCAGTGTCACGGCGATAGTAACCGTGAAGTACCCGGCATCGCTCCGGATTCACTTGTACACATCGATCTGTTCGGGCAAATGCTTGACGCTGATTGGTCGGAGCGTCACATACAACGGAACAAGTCGAGAAATCAAACTTTTTTTGAGAGAATAGCATTTGAAAAAAACTAAAAAAAAAGTCTGTATTTATGTTAAACCTTTTGTGTGCGTTTGCTGCTCTGCGATTGGTCCAGTCTCTGCGGTTTCCGGCCCAATCGCAAGCCGACGCAACAGCGGGAACGCGCTACAATTCCAACAAATCTGCAGTTCTCATGATCGAATTCGGTTTGAAGTCACGGCGCCGTTTTTAGTGTGAACGCGGCGTGGGATTCTTGTATCGTTTTTAAAATGGTCTCATTATATTATTTATCACGAAAAACAGATCCGGTCCCAGACTTTGGAACTCTTTGTGCTGGAGTTACGGACTCTTTGCCTCTTGCTCTTGATTGCCTTTTACACATAACTGCGCCTTGAGTTGTTTTTACAGCCTTTAATGCGCTAATGGAAAGCTCTTTGCTCAGTTGTTGCTGATGTAAAGCCAACACTAAGTAAAGGTCTCTAAATGTGTTGAATTTACTCGTTCCTCTGACAAAGTATCTGGCCCTCATCATCTTTTCCTCCACTGTATAAACCATATTTTATGTGACGTCTTTGCCTCTATAGTTAAATCTTCCTCGAAATAGCTGCGCAATTCTCCCCGTGACTGCGTCTTTATCTCCAGGAACAAAAGCCGCGCTGAACGCTATAATTTCTCAGATTTCTGATCCGCCCCTCGTGTCAAAGCTGAAGGAGAAGGTCGTTATCAGAAGAGACGCGTCGTGACAACATCTGTGAGGAGCATCTGCGATAAAGACTAAGGGGGACAGGGGCATTAAAGCACATTTATTCTGATCAATCAACATTTGACCATGTTTTTCATCAAAACAGAGCAATTTAGGAGAAAAAAAAAACTTGTGAATATTTTTGAATTTATTTTATTTATTTTATTTATTTTATTTATTTTATTTATTTTATTTATTTTATTTATTTTATTTATTTTATTTATTTTATTTATTTTATTTATTTTATTTTATTTATTTATTTTGTTTATTTTGTTTATTTTATTATTATTTTTTCTAATTTATTTATGCTCTAAAGGAGACACATTATTACCATTAAACATGCTCTCGAGTACGATGGATTTGGCATCTTATTCGATCACGATTGGTGTTAGCACTCCATCTACTGGCAGCAAAAGGAATTACCTTGTGGAGCGAAACGAAAGCTAGATTCCCCTCGACATGCTAACGCTAAAGCACGCAGTTGTAACCAGCGGGATTTGAGGCAGAAACCCTCAGAACACAAGTCAAGCGTTGAAAAACTGCGCAGAAGACCCTCAGGATTTCCACCAGCGAAAAATTTGAAACCGTGTGAAGGAGCTGAGACGACCACCTCGCAAAACGATAAGATTCTGTTCAAAGTGTAAATGAAACACATCCAGGAGCATAAACGTCTACGTGAACGCCACAACAATCCCACGTGTAGAAGTCGAAAACCGCAGGGTATTCAACAATCGCCGTCTTTGTTCAAACTGCACGTTTGTATGATATCGAAACCATTCAATCATTTCCCTCCAATTCAAGTACAAATGAGGTCTTTTTCTTACATTAGAGACTAGCTCCGCCCCCGGGCTATAGGAGACCGGATTGTTCTGCCGCGCACGGCCTTGTGACTCGAATCCTGTGAGGTTTTTCCCGAGTCTCCTCCTCTGCTCACTCGCCCACACAAAACCCAGCAGCAGCAGCAGAGTGGAACCTTCTGCGGCGCCGGTTCCATTAATGATTCCTGCTCCTAAAGTGCTCCTCTGCAGCAGGAGGAGCAGATCAACTCCACACTGAGAGATGATAGATGGGATGCTCATCTGAATATGATCTTTTCTTGTCTGAAATTGGTAGATATTTCTGACTTTTAGGATGGTTTTTTTTACTGGTTTCAAAATCAGCTGGTTACTTTTTGTCTATTGGAGTAATACTTTTGTGTAAGATTGTCAAATAAAACCGTATTTATTTTGGATCTTCAGCTCAAATCATCTGCTATGACTTGGTTTTCATCTGATTTTAAGCGTTACATGTTTTGAGGGGAACTGCATTTCGTTTTGTCTCCACCGTTTATTTACTATTCACAGTCAAAGTAAAAGTTTTTCGGTGTTAACTTGACAAAAGAAGTTCCATTTTCACTTTTCAACAGCATGGGCAAAGAATGAAGACAACAGATCAAAAATACAGTTAAAAAATTAAATAAAAATATTAACATTATCATTTATTTTTGTTTGAGGTAATGATGAGTAATCGATGAATCGTCCACGTCCCAGAAAAACACCGACAGGTCTGGAACAGGAAACAGTGTCTCACTTCAGGGTCTGCACGCTCCGAAGGCTACGTTTGAAGGCCGCTCGTGTCACGCCGCTCGTGTCACGCCGCTCGTGTCACGCCGCTCGTGTCACGCCGCTCGTGTCACGCCGCTCGTGTCACGCCGCTCGTGTCACGCCGCTCGTGTTCACGCCGCTTGTTCACGCGCTACTGTCCGCTCGTGTCACTTCCTGCGCGACAAGGCCGTTCCCATTTCATGCAGCCCGCGAATGCGGCTTGACAAATGTGGCCTGCGTTTCCATGGAGCTCGGCCGTGAACGAAGGCCACGTTTTCGCACACTTCGCGGCCTTTGTATTTCCCATAATGCACTGCGCGGCGCTATTCAAGATGTTTTTAAAACAGGCGGAGCAAAAACAGCGCCTCCCGACAGCGGAGGAGAACATGTATATGATGCTGTGTGTGTATATATATATATATATATATATTCTGATCATTAAATATATTTTCTCCAGAAACACAGATCTCTCTCTTCATAAAAGTGACTTAAATGCACATTTAAGCTTTCATGTATTCTCTTTCTTAAAATCCCATTCTGAAATGAAGTATTTCATTAATTTCTTTTAAAACTTCTAGATGATTTTGACAGTTTTCACAGGAAAATTGGCAATTATTTTATTTTACAAGCGCTGAACATAATATTTACTTTTAGACATAAGATAAACGTATCGTATCTTGGGCTCAAAGTCAGAATAGTTTAATCCTTGCTGCGTGCTCTTTTTAATACGTTCATGAGCGTAATTTTCGTGCCGCGTTAGCATAAAGAGCAGAGAGTCTTGGTTGCTAGGTGACGGAGGAGGCGTGCAGACCCACGATTTTAAGAGACACAGCATATAACTTGTTCTTTCTTCACTGTGATTGGTTAAATCCACCTGTCACTCACACAGAGGCTGACCAATAGGAGGAGTGGGAAGTGTCGGTGTTTGATGGGTCAAAATGCAGAGGAAAATGACTCCATTGTGGACAAAATATTGTACCAGGATGATGAGATCAGAGATAGAAGAAATGCACTTGGAATGGCATGATTAATACGCAATGAAATATGGATATTAAATGCAAGAAAAGCACAATTAATCTAACAATATTTATAAAAACAAAAAAGTAAAAAATTGGTGCAAAAACAGAAAGCCCAAACAGAAATACAAAGAATTTCCTGTCTGTTTGGCGCTTGTTGCTGGTGTTTGACAGCTCAGACGTGCTGTGAAGAGACGAGCAAGCCGTCGGCTCGGAGCTGGACGTGGCCCAAGCCCGGCTCACCTGAATGGAAGCTAATTGCTAATTGCTAATTGCAGATCTCTGAAGCAGACGAGCGAAAAACACACAAACGCTCGGAATAAGAATGAGGCTGCCGACTCCAGCCACTGTAACATCAGCACTTCAGAACCTACGTCTCACACAGGCCTGAGGATCTGGTCCCGGTCCATCTGAGGCCTGGAACAGGGTCTAAAAACCAGGGCTGAACCAGGCTGAACCAGGGCTCAAACCAGGCTCAACCAGGCGTAAAACCAGGGCTCTGAACCAGTGCTAAACAGGCTTGCAACCGGGGCTGAAGCAGCTGAACCGGGCTAACGGGCTGAACCGGAGTCTATATCCTATCTATTACGGGCGAACCGGTCTGAACCTGGCCTAACCGGGCTGAACCGGGCTGACAGTCTATACCTATGTCTTAATCGCTACTAAATTAATGGCTAAACTAGGCTAAACTAGGGCTAAACAGGGTCTAAACCAGGTGAACCAGCTGAACGCAGGGCGCTGAACCAGCTAAACCGATGGCTAAAAATAGGCTTAAAACAAGGGCTGAAACAGGGCTAACAAACTTATGCTAAACCAGGCTGAACAGAGCTAAAGAGGCTTAAAAAGGGCTTAAACTTATGCTAAACGTCTATCTAAACTCTAGGTCTAATCATATCTATATCCAGGGCGAAACCGAGGCTTTATAAAAAAGGGCTAAACAAGGGCTAACCAGGCTAATACTCAGGCTGAACAGGACTAAACAGGCTAATACTAGGACTGAACCAGGGCTAAACCAGGACTAAAGAGGGCAAACTAGGTAATATCGACGATCGTTATAAGCGCGAGTCTATAGCCGTGATGCTTAAACAGGATAAACTAGGCTAAACCAGCTAAACAGGACTAAACCAGGGCTAAACCAGGAATAAAACGGCAAGTAGGGCAACTGAACAGGACCAAACTTAGGGCTTGAAACAGGGACTAAATAGGCTGAACATGGATAAATAGGCTAAACCAGGGCTAAACTAGCTAACTAGCGACTAAACTAAACTAAACCAGGGAAACCAGGGCTAAAGTGCAATATAAGTCCTAAACTAAGTGCTAACAGGACTAAACCAGCGCTAAAACCAGGCTGAACAGAGACTAAAAGGACTAACCTAGGGCTAAAACAGGACTAACTAGGCGTAAACCAGGCCTAAAAAACTAGGGCTAAATCCATGGACTAAACAGGCTAAAACTAAGGCTGAACAGGACTAAACCAGGACTATAGACTCGAGAGTGGCTAACCAGTTTAAAACTAGCTAAACTAGGCTGAAATAGGGGCTAAACCAGGCTAAAACAGTGCTTAAAAACAGGACTAAACCTGGGCCAAACCAGAGCTAAACTAGGGCTATACTAGGGCTAAACCAAGGGCTAAATACAAGGCTAAACTAGGGCTTGAATACAGGCTAAAAATTATATACTCAGGCTAAACCAGGCTAAACCATCATATACCATCATAAACTGACTTAAACCAGGACTAAACTTGACTAAACAGCTAAACTAGGCTAAACAGGACTAAACCAGAGTAAACAGGGACAAGCCAGGCTAAACCAGGGCTAAACAAGGGACTAACTATGACTAAACTAGGACAGAACCAAGTCTAAAACCAGGCTTAACCAGGCGCTAAACAAAGGGCAAACTAGGCGTAAAACCATTGCTAAACCAGGACTTAACCCAGGCTATTATATCTATCGCTAAAACTAGGGCTGAACAGGGACTAAACTAGGTTGAAAACAGGGGATAACAGTACTAAACCAGGGCTAAACGCAGCTAAACTTTGGGATGAATCCAGAGGCTAATACCAAGGGCTAAACCAGGCGTAAACCAGCTAAACCAGGCTGTAAACAAGAACAATAAGAGTGAATTTAGAAGGGACTAAACTAGGGATAAACCATGGATTTAACTAAGGATTTAAACAGTCTCCAAACTCGAGTGTAAAAGGATCTAACTAAAAATGCGCGGATTAAACAGGTTGTACCAGAGCAGGAACAGACCTAAACCAGGACCAAACCAGATGACTAGACCAGAACTAGACCAGAGACATAAATCAGGGGCTTAACCCAGACTACAAAGACTCTCTCAAACCAGACCAACCCGATGATTAATTGTAGACTAACAGAAGTTAAGACCTGTGTTCTGCTCCTCTCTGCTCCTGTCGCTGGCCTGCCTCTCTGCTCCTGCCTGCTCCTCTCTGTCCTCTCTCTACCTCTCTGCTCCTGTCTCTCCCTTCTTGCTCCTCTCGTCCGCCTGCCCTCTCTGCTCCTCTCTCTCCTGCCTGCTCCTTTCTGCTTCCTGCCTGGCTCCTCTCTGCTCTCTATGCTCTTGCCTGCTCCTCTCGTTGCTCCTCTCTGCTCCTGCCTGCTCCTCTCTTGCTCTGCCTGCTCCTCTCTGCTCCTGCCTCTCTCTGCTCCTGCCTGCTTCCTCTCTGCTCCTCTCTGCTCCTCTCGCTCCTCTCTGCTCGCCTGCTCCTGCCTGCTCCTCTCTGCTCCTGCCTGCTTCCTCTCTCTCCTTCTCTGCTCCTTCACAAAAAACTTTCCACACATATTTTATAAATCACAAACCAAGAGCCGCGAGTCCTCGGAGCCCTGAACCGCACCAGCCCCATCTCTTCCTCTCTCAGCAGAGAACTCAGTCATCAATAATTGCACGGCTCACGTCGCTCGGTTACATCTCCACTCGGCCCTTCAGCGCGCTCCGGCTTCAAAGCCCCCGCACTTTTCTCCAACACGCGCCACATTGTTGTTGGACCAGAAGGACATCACACCAACCAGACTCGTCATTTGTGGACAGACTCGAGTGTTTTACACATTATTTTGGTTCGGCCGGCGTTGGAAAGCTCATGTTGGAGCGGAGAGGTAAAAGTAGGTCAGACGCCCACCATCACCAGCCCACAGCACCATCACCGCAACCACTCACCAGCACCATCATGGGAAAGCTTCAGTTGAGCGGAGAGGTAAAATAGTCAGGACGCCACCATCACCAGCACCAGCACCACATCACCAGCACCATCACCAGCACCATCATGGAAAGCTTCATGTTGAGGCGGAAGAGTAAAAAAAGTAGGTCAGGACGCCACCATCCACCAGCACCAGCACATCGACAGCACCATTCACCGAGCACCATCATGGGAAAGCTGTCATGTTGGAGGCGGAGAGTTAAAAGTAGGTCAGGACGCCACCATCACCAGCACCGAGCCACCATCACCGCCACCATCACCAGCCACCATCTATGTGGAAAGCTCAGTTGGACGGAGATTAAAAAGTGTCAGAGACGCCACCTGCTTCTGCTGCTTCTGCTGCTTCTGCTGCTTCTGCTGCTTCTGCTGCTTCTGCTGCTTCTGCTGCTTCTGCTGCTTCTGCTGCTGCTTCTGCTGCTGTGAAAGCCTCTGAATGTTTAACAGTGGTAAAAGCCCTACAGGGAGGAATGGGGAATGCCAGCGATGTAAAGAGAGGAGTAACTTGTGCTCCTACTGGTTAAAAACAGCGATTATGAAGGTCACAATATCAAGTTTACCATTGTTATGATTATTGAGGGAGGATTTTTCACTTTTCGACAGTGAAATCCTTGAAGTGACGTATGTTCTAATTTTGACTCTATTTGGACTATTTATACCTGTCGTACATATGAATGATAGTTTTTCACCAATCGAGGAGGTGTTTTTGGGAGAAAACTTTGACAAATCTGTCGAAAATGACAGGAAGTGACATCACAGCAGGGACACTCATTCCAGTCAAAGTTTATGCAGAATTTACACAAAGAAACACCTTTTTTGACTCTCTAAACATGAATTCAACAAATAAAGTCTGTCAAATAAAAAAAATGTGACATTAGAAGAGTTTTGGCCCAGTGTTTGCTGGGTAATTTCCTTTTGTGAGGTCATCAGTTACAAACAGGAAGTGAAATTACAAATAGAAAAAAAAGTGCTATTCTGTGACAATTTTTTCGATAATTTTCAGCAAAATTCCGAGTATATTTCTCTTGACTAAACTGACTAATGGTTCTGCATTCCTCTAGTATGAGACCAACGTTTTGTGGAACATAAATCCGCTGTCAAATATTTGTCCCATCGTGAATAAATCGACATTATTATCAAGTCAGTGTTTACAGCGAATAGTTGACATGTCAGTTTTCTTAATTAACTAATGATTTATGTCTAAAAAAAAAATCAAAGAATAAAGACAATAGCTTTACAAACGTGTTAAACGATATCAACTCTTCAGAGCGCGCAGCAGAAACCAATCTGAGCTCAGACGCCGTTGCTAAGAACACGGGAAACTAGATTCAACGTGAGAATGATATTGTAACACGTCCTTGGTCTGAATGACTCAGCTCGACCATCAGAAAAGATGTAATACTCCACATTCATTTCACAACCGTTTCTGATTCCCTTTGACGAACATTTTGCAAACGCTCCGGGATTATTTGGGAAACTCATTAGAGTGCGGACAAACATGAGAAAGGGAATATGCTTGGGGGGGAAATATGTGTGATTGGACATGATTTGAACCGACTATGCATATAAAATGGAAAGGTAATAATTCTGATGAAAGTTAAAACCTTTAAAACCAAAAAAAACCAGACGCTCATTTTGGGCGATCACAATTTTTTATTTTATTTTATTTTCTCTTAATAAAAGCAACAAAAAAAAAAAAAGATGAAATTTAAAAAAAATAATCTAAATTCCTCAACACAAACAATACAGACTTTGAATAATTCCCATTTTAACAACAACAACAAAAAAGTCAAATCCCTGCTCCGAACCACACATTTTTACTGACAAATAATTGGCTGTAGATTAAAAAAAAAAAAAAAATAAAAAAAAAAAAGACCCATTAAGGCTCCCCACTCTGCCACCGTGCCACAGGCAGCACAGAACGGCGCACGCATCTCATTTTGGCTGCTGATTTGGATATTTTTGTCATCTAAAAAAAGACTGAAGAAATGAGCAGAAGCAGCAAGTGGGACAAGATGCTCACAGTGAGATTCCAGCCAAAGAGCATTTCGAAAATCATCCGCAAAGAACAATCTGCTGCTCAACAGTAAGTGAGGTCCAAGAGGCGGCTCAGTGGGACGGCGAATGGAGCTTATGGTTGACTATATATGTCACAGGGGCCATTATTGTAATATTGAATCAATGAAAATGTTGGGAAAAGGTTGATTTTATTCATGATTTTTGTGTTAGCCTTGGTTTAGTCTAGGTTTTGTCTCCGTTTTCATATATCTGCAATGACATTTTTCAAAACGTATATTCAAATATTGCATTGTCGATATCGCAGCACTAAAAAGACATATTGCTGGGCCTGTTACCATAGCAAAATGACTCTAAAGCAACCACAAACCCTCTTCATTGAACCGCACTGTTAACTGAATGAAACACTGAAGTAGTTCGTATCAATGGAACGGAGATGTTGATCGATCGAGCCTCGACAGCTCAAATATTAACATAGAACGAATGAGAAAAGAACAGGTTCCTGACTTTTTAAAAAGCTGTTCTAAAACGGTGGACGATAACGCTGCACTAAAGGGGTCTGTGAGAAGGAGGACCTGGAACAGATTATGTTTTGGTGTGAAAATCAGAAAGCCGCTTTAACGCACAGAAAACACACGCGCAGTAAATACCGAGCCGCAAAAGACATTGTTCCAACTGCTGATGAATGAATGATTAGTCCAAATAACATGACCAACGTGTCGCAATCGTTTCACGTATCGAGCAGCCCTGATTATAACGGGGGGAAAGACCACCACAACAACAGACACTGCACACATCCGATCTTCTGTTCTCTCCAGCGAAATCAACGCCTGCGCCTCGTTCTCTGCGCTGCCCAGCCGCGACATGTCCAAATCCCATCAAAATGAATGAATGAACTCGGTTTGCCTGTTGCTAAATTGGACGAGGCGCTTTGTGGTCAGACGTGGAGCTGCAAGACGCATCGCCGTGGAATCGCCAGTCGCAATTTTGAACAGGACTGCAATTATTATGTCCTTCACAAACTTGGATTCTCGGATTAGTTCTAGGAGTTCAGATTTGAGTCTGAACAGAATCCTACCAGCAAAGCATCCACCCAGAAGCGAAATGAAAAGAGGTTTTCCAGAATCATTCAGCACTTGTCAGAAACCTTCCAAAAAATGTTTGAAAAGCTGAACAAAACAGAAAACCCAAATGCAGGAGAAATCTACTGCTTCAAACATCCACATGAGCGAATGTCTCTGAAACGTGACAACTTCACCACGAGCACGGAAACAAACAGAAACAAGAGCCTGAATCCAACATCTCCAAAAGTGCGTTCGGCGTCAGGGCGCGGCTCGTGCGCAGCAGCAGCAGCAACAACTTCCCCAAACTCCGCGCACTCACCTGCAGGACACGGTGATCTCCACTTTGGTGGCCGGGATGTTCCCCGTGAACGGGTCGAAGTCGTACACCGAAGACATGTCCTCCAACTTGTCCATAACGTCCCCCTCCATCATCGCGTCCATGGCCGGAGCGAGAGGCGCGGCAGTGGCGGCGGCAGAAGCGGCGGGAGACGCGGCGGCAGGAGCGCACAGCCTGGCCGCGGTGCTGCGCTTGTGGAGCGGCACGCAGCGCTGCCAGACCTCGGTGGGATGATGGTGGTGGTGATGGTGATGATGATGAGCGGCGGGGGAGGAAGGGGTGGCCGTTTTAGTGATGGTTTAGCGGGAAGTTAAAAACGAAAAGAAGTGCGCGGTGCGGACGGAGAATCCACGCGAGGCGCATGCGGTGCCGCGGCTCCACTCTGTGCGCGCGGCGGAGCGAGAGTGAAGAGAAAAGGACTAGATAGACCACCCGACACTCCTCCTCCTCCTCCTCCTCCCCCCCTCTCCTTCTCCTCCCTCCTCCTCCTCCCCCCCTCCTCCTCCTCCTCCTCCTCCTCCCACGCCGCGCCGGAGAAGTCGCGTTCTCGTGATGCAACTCGAGCTGCGGTTGAACACAGAGCGAAATGCAGGTGTTTTGACCCGTTTATCTTCAAATCACTGCAATGACACAAGGAAAGCATGTTCAACTTCCTGTGTCTGCAGACGAAATCAATATTTGAATTGTAATGAGGCAAAGGTTTATTAATAATGCTGAGGATATTGCACACACAAAAGCCTGTTCAATAAAGTCTTATGTGTTGAAAGAAAACATACTTTAAAAATAATTAAAAATACATATATATAAACTACTATAAATTGGGAATTGAACGCAGAACCTTTTGTCTCTTCCTCTAAAATCGTCCCCATTTTATACGAACAGTTGTTTCCCAGCGTTGGTGGGCTTTAGAGCTTTGCTTCTGATCCGAAGGTCGACTTTTCGAATCCTGCTCCTGATAAACACGTTGGTCGTGAATCCACCTGCCCACTTGTCCATGGGTGAATTTGTCTGATCCTTTCCTTGATGTAAAGTGATTTGAGTGCCTTGGATGTAGAAAAGCGCTGTATAAATGTGGAGAACCAACCTGAAGGTCCCCAACTAGATTGTGTGTTTGAAAGACGGGAAGGCCGGTCCAAGGCCCTATTTTATTACCAAGACTGTTCTATAACATCTGCATTAACCAGAAAATAACAATATTTGTCCTTTTAAGACAGTAGTTTCTCGGGTAGAAGGAAGAGCTGTCCACTCTCCTGTGGTGCTGAAATGGCTTCTCCCCACTCCACACCTGCTGTCCTCCGTCTCGAACGTCTCAAAAGAGCGAAAAGGTTTGTGTCTCCAGCTTTCCTCCATCAGGACCTGCTGCGGCCTGTGTCCCAGATGAAAAAAACTCACAACCAATCAGAGCGCTCCTTTGTCACAGACGCCCGCCGCCGATTACATCTGCTCTAATTTGTCCCGCGAGACAGAAGTGCGTCGTCCTTCGAGGGCCGATGACAAAGCAATGACGTTCCGAAACGGTTGTCCGCGCACGACCTCTGTGCGGGGACGGGGGGACGGGGGGCGGGGGGGGGGGGGGGGACGGGGGGGACGGCGACTCATTCAACGCCGTGAACTGTTGCCGAGCTCAGAGCGGGAGCAACAGGTGAAAATAATCAAACTCGACTCCCCGAACGAGGGCTCAGAGCTCCGAAGAGAGTCGCATGAAGGGGACAGGCTAATTGCGAGGAAGATTACTCAACGCAGCTTCCTCCACGTGGGACGCTTCAGACGAGATGTTCACAAGGGTTCATTTTACTAAAATTGGGGGGGGGGTGAGAATTTTACTATTCTCATCCCCCCGATCAAGACCCGGTGTGCGTTTGTCTGCTACACAGTTGTATGTTTAGGGTAATGATCGCCGTGAGCAAAGCCCCGCTGTCGACCAGGCTGACGGGCCAGACTTTGGAGAGCAAGATCACGTGACGGAGAGCGGCTGCGTCCCAAATGTCCACACCCGTATTCTCGAGTCAGCGGTGCATTTTAACAGCTCTTCTGCTTCGTTCGGTCGTGTTGTGTCCAGTTAAAGACCTGTCGCTGCGGTTTTTCAGACCCTCGCGCTGCATTGTGGGTCAAGGTTGGTGAAAACGAGGAAAGTCGGAGTCCAAACGGCGTCTTGAGAGCTGAAGAAAGGAAAAAATGATGGTTGAAGGTCTGTTTTCAGCATTTTCTTCACTTGTCGCCGCCGTTAAACACAAACTCGAGCTTCTTAAAGTTCTCTTGACTTTCAGATTGCCATGACGTCCCTTTGACTCTGTTTTGCTCGTTTTTTTTTTACGTTGAAATCGTGTCGTACCTGTGACACACGAGGCCCCCCCCCCGATCCCCACACATCAGCGATTCCCCGCGTCTTCATCCCCCTCTTCCTCCTCCTCTGGCACCGCCTCGTGATGCTATTCTCATCCCCCCCGATCATTACCTCAGCGCCGCTCTTGCTCCTGATGCGGATGCCGTCTCGTCTCGGGCTGCACTATTCCGGGCTCTTTGGAGGTTCCGCGCGGATGTGTGTGCGAGAGGAACACGCCGCGCGCTTTGGGCCTGAGACGGGGGCTGTAGTCAGAGAGGTGATGAACGGGGGACTTGTGGGACATTAAGGTGAGATGTTTCAGGTGAACAGGAGAGAGATGTCGACAGCGGCAGCTTTTTCTACGGCTCTAAAACACGGCTGTCAAATAGGTCACTATGGTTACCTTTTAATATTGAGTTTGTTTGTTTGTTTGTTTGTGTGTTTGTTTGTTGGTTTAACTCCAAATGAACGGTCCATTTATTTGCATGTGTGCTGAATGCGCCTGTGCGTGTAACCTTTGTCTTTGTGCGACAGTTGTTGTTTTGTCCTGAAGATGGAAAGATGGAAAATATAATTCAAATGCAAAGTTTGGAGACATAAAAAGATACAGAGATGTAAAAATACGGCCGTTTTTATGTGTAAAAAATGCCAAAATTACGGGAAAATGGATAGAACCAGGTTTAAAGGTTCTCAAACAATGACTGAAGGCAATAAAAGTAATATCTAATATGTGTCTCGTTTTCTAATAGTGGTGGTAAGTCTCTTTTCTGGTTCACGCGTCTGCTCAGAACACGCCCAGATGCTTCCTGAAACCTTCAAACAAATTCGATTTCTTCTCAGGGCAGACCAGTGTTCATTGAATCAAACTGGAGGTGTTCAGCGTAATCCTTTGGGGAGACACTTGGTGGAGACACTTGATGGAGACACTTGGTGGAGACACTTGGTGGAGACACTTGATGGAGACACTTGATGGAGACACTTGGTGGAGACACTTGGTGGAGACACTTGGTGGAGACACTTGGTGGAGACACTTGGTGGAGACACTTACACTTTCGGTCGAGAACAACTTGATGAGACAACTTGGTGGAGAACACTTGGTGGAACACTTTGGAGACACTTCGGGTGAACATGGGGAGTAACACTTGTGGATGGAGACCACCTTGGTGGAGAACTGGTGGAGACAACCTTGTGGAAGACAACTTGGTGGAGACACTTCGATGGAGACCACTTGGTGGAACACTTAGGTGGAGACACTTGATGGAGACACTTGGTGGAACACCCTGGTGGAGACACTTGATGGAGACACTTTGGTGGAGACACTTGTGGTGGAACACTGTGGAGACACTTGAGTGTGAGACACTTTGATGGAGGACACTTGGTTGGAGACACTGTGGAACACTGGTGGAACACTGGTGAGACACTTTGTGGCAACACTTGGTGGAGACACCTAACTTGATGGAGACACTCACTTTGATGTAACACTTCGGGTGGAACACTTGTGGGGATACACTTGCATCCTAACGTTGAAGAGGTTGGAGACCCCTGGTGTAGGTTGTTACTTTAATGTGTTCTTCATGAAACGGAGAAACAGCTTTTGTAATAAGAATGTTTCGAACAGCAATGAAACAAGTTAAATTAAAACCACAAATATAATGAACCATCTTCAGGTGTCCAGTGTAATGTGATGGCCCCTGCCGGTCTCCGGAGTGATGTGCGATTGTGCTTGATAGTGTCCTCGTTGCAGAAGCCCAACGGCCCCGTACGACCCCACAATCACGCTCCACTCCAGTCATGGCTCCACAAACGCGCGCGGGCAAACGGCTCCAGAGGGAACCGTAGCGCCTCCATCTGTTCGCCGCAGATGAACACCCGAGCGGACATGCTGCGGTGTCCGTACGGTGATAGGTTCTTCTCAGTCCTGCAGATGCAAAAAAAAAAGGGAAAATATGTGTTATAAATAATGACAAAATAACCACAAAACCTCCTCTCTTTTCTTCTTCATCTAGTGTGAAACAGGGATGAGACTGCGGAAGGGCATTCGGCAAAGGGTCCGAGCCGGAATTGAACCCACAACGTCGCACACAGAGCCTGGCGTGTGTGCTGCCCTCCTCCTTTTCTCAGTCATCTCCCCCTCTCTCACTCCCTCTCTTACTCCTCTCTTTTGAACCCTTTTCTCTTTCTCCCTCTCTCGCTCCCTCTCTCTCTCTCTCTCTCTTACTCTCTCTCTCTTACTCTCTCTCTCTTACTCTCTCTCTCTTATCTCTCTCTCTTACTCCTCTCTTACTCTCTCTCTTACTCTCTCTCTTACTTCTCTCTCTTCTCCTCTCTTACTCCTCTCTTTACTCCCTCTCTTACTCCCTCTTAACTCCTCCTCTTACTCCCTCTCTTACTCTTCTCTCTACTCTCTCTCTCTTACTCTCTCTCTCTCTTCTACTCTCTCTCTCTTACTCTCTCTCTCTTACTCTCTCTCTCTTACTCTCTCTCTCTTACTCTCTCTCTCTTACTCCCTCTCTTACTCCCTCTCTTACTCTCTCTCTACTCTCTCTCTCTACTCTCTCTCTCTTACTCTCCTCTCTTACTCCCTCTCCCTCTCTTACTCCCTCTCTTACTCCCTCTCTTACTCCCTCTCTTACTCCCTCCTTCTCTCCCTCTCTTACTCCCTCTCTTACTCTCTCTTACTCTCTCTCTCTTACTCCTCTACTCTCTCTTACTCCCTCTCTTACTCTCTCTTACTCCCTCTCTTACTCCCTCTCTTACTTCTCTCTCTTACTCTCTCTCTCTTACTCTCTCTCTCTCTCTCTCTACTCTCTCTCTCTTACTCTCTCTCTCTTACTCTCTCTCTCTTACTCTCCTCTCTTACTCTCTCTCCTCTCTTACTCCCTCTCTTACTCTCTCTCTCTTCTCTCTTACTCCTCTCTTACTCCTCTCTTTCTCTCTCTTACTCTCTCTCTTCTCCTCTCTCTACTCCCTCTCTTACTCTCTCTCTCTCTCTTACTCCCTCTCTTCTCTTACTCTCTCTCTTCTTACTCCCTCTCTTACTCCCTCTCTTACTCCCTCTTTACTCCCTTCTTTACTCCCTCTCTTACTCTCTCTCTTACTCCCTCTCTTACTCCCTCTCTTACTCCTCTCTCTCTCTCTTACTCTCTACTCCCTCTCTTACTCTCTCTCTCTCTCCTTACTCCCTCTCTTACTCCCTCTCTTACTCCCTCTCTTCTCTTACTCTCTCTTACTCTCTCTCTCTACTCTCTCTCTCTCTACTCTCCTCTCTCTCTACTCTCTCTCTTACTCCCTCTCTTACTCCCTCTCTTACTCTCTCTACTCTCTCTTCTACTCCTCTCTTACTCTCTCTCTCTCTCTCTCTCTCTTACTCTCTCTCTTACTCCCTCTCTTTACTCGCTCCCTCTCTTACTCTCCTCTCTTCTCTCTCGCTCCCTCTCTTACTCCCTCTCTTTCTCTCTCTTCTCTTACTCTCTCTCTTACTCCTCTCTCTTACTCCCTCCATTTCTCCTTTCTCTTCATCTCTTCTCCACCCCTTACTCCCTCCTCTCCCTCATTCCCTCTCTCCCTTCTCTCTCTCACAGGCCACTCCTTTCTCCTTCTCTTCTTTTTATCCCTTCTCTTTCTTTCTTTCTTTCTTCCTTCCTTTCTCTCTATTGTATTTCTATCCTTTCTCTTTTCTCCTCTTCTTACCTCTCCTCTTTCTCTTTCTCTCTCTCTCACTCTCCTCTCTCTCTCTTTCTCAGTCACACCCCCTCTTTTTTTATCCTTTTTCTCCTTCCTGTCTTTGGCTTCTCCCTCCCCTTTTCTCTTTCTACGCCCACTCGTCTCCTTTCTATCGTTTTTCTATATCCTTCTTCCTCTCTGTATTCTCCTCTTCGAACCTCTCCTCTCTCTCTCTCTCTTTCTCTCACTCCTCTGCCAACTCTTCTCTCTTGTTCTCCCTCCTCCCTTTCTCAGCCATCCCCCCCTCTTTGTATCCCTTTTTTCTCTCCCTTTTCTCTTCTTTCTACCCCTTCTCTCTCTCAACCTTTTCTTTCTCACTCCCCCTTCTGAAATCCTTGTCTGACTTCTCTCTCTCCCCCTTTCTCTTTCTCCTTCTCTCTATAATCTCCCCTCCTTTCCTCCTCTCCCTCTCCCTCTCCCCTCTCTGTCTCGGCCCACTCCCCCCTCAGGCGGTGGATCAGCGGTGCACATGCTCCAGTGCTCGCCGTCACAGAGACCCTACGCGGGTTTTTTTTAAAAAACATTTTATTTTAGATTTTTATTTATTTATTTAACCTTTATTTAACCAGGAGCGTCCCACTGAGATGTAAATCCTCTTTTCCAGTGCAACATACAAATGAACAACGTCAAATTACACAGAAACAACGGCACATTTTTGAGCCCATTATCGCTTCCCGTTCCCGTCCAAAGACTGATTCATGTTTTTTTGGGATCGCCGTGGGTGCGCTTCACCGATAAAGCACCGAGGAGAGGCCGGAGAGAACGAGGGCGAGAGGGGGGGGGATGGAAGGGGGAGAAAGAGAGGAAGAAAGACAGAGAGGGGAGGGCGTTATTGAAGGGAAATGTCTTGTGGAGCTTGCTTTTGTGTTGAAATTGCGCCCGGCAGTCGCTCCGAGAAACGGATCACAGTCCAGCAGCCGGCGGTTATTAGGCGTTTGAGAGCGAGCGCTACAAATAACCAAAGGAAATCCGACCGAATGTGAGCCCATCGCTTTGATTTTCATGATTTGGTTTGTCATCTTCCAAGTCGCCTTTCGCTGAACCCCTGGCGAGGTCCGGTTCCTTCACTCGAGCTTCGGATTTGGAACGCACCTTCGCCTCGCCGGGACAGAAGAGGCCCAACTCTTGTACCGCGAAAGTATAACCCACAAATGTCACCAAAGTTTTACATTAAATGGAGTTGTTTTCACGCCTCTGGGACATGGTTGGTTGTTGTTTCATCAATGCAGATCCACGTGTGCTTGTTCCACGTGTGACTGGTGCCTGTAATGTGGGTCAAGCGCGTAGTCTGTGCCTTCAAGGTGTTTCCCTGCACCGATAAAAACATTCGCCGAGCTCTTGATTCACACACATCAAATTAAAGCGCGACAACCCTCATGCAGTGTGTTTTTCTTTCACCGACACTGACTGTTAGGAGCTAATTAGCCACTTCTCCACAAGCCGCGCTCCGTTGGCAGCGGCTCTTAAAGTGGAGAGTGTGAGCGTCAGTGCTGAAGAAGAGGGAGGAGGAAAAGGGCCTTTATTTAACTTATTCACAAACTGCTCCGCTCTTACCGCCATGTTTAAGGTCGGCCGCTGGACGACCAAACCAAATATTGCGGTTTGAGTGGAAGCCAAATGTGAAAATGTACAGAAAATGTAAGACAAGTTTCCTGCTCGCGGTCCAAAAGAGCGATGCCAGATTCATCATGTGCAGAACAGCGCATTTTGGCTTCCCAAGAAACAACCAGACCAGACTTTATCCCAATTTCGAACTGGTTTTGTGCAGTCTGAAAGCAAGAATCCATCACTACAGCAACCCAGAAGCTTGCTCGTTCAGTCGCTCGCATGACCGTTCTTTCGCGAAATCTGGTCACCTCCGCTCGTTCCTGTGCTTCTCTTAGATACCATCCGCGAGCATCTCAAAACCTCTAAACATCACAGCCAGACTCCTCAGCATCCAACGCAACGGAACCTGCGACTCGCTTCCACCTGGATCACAACCTTGCTCTGTGGAGTGTTGACTTTCTGACAGGTCACAGAGGGTGGAACTCCGCAAGGATGTGCTCTTTCCCCTCTTTTGTTCATTCTATACACGGACGACTGTAGATCCGCCAAACGGCCACGCTGCAAGTCAGCTGGGCCGGACCCTGTGAGCTGGCGTGACATACCAGGCAACAACAAAGACACGCTAGTTACATTCTCCTACAAACAGGGGGAGAAGCTGAGTCTGTGGACACCATCATTCAAGGGCGGCCAGTGGAGATCGTGAAGGAAATACAAATACCCTGGAACCATTCTGAGCAGAACTTTCTATCACTCCTCCATTGAGTATTCTTCACTCGCCGGTTTTTCTTCGACCGGCGTTCAGGAACATTACCAAGGTCTGTTCTGACATCGTTGGGGGGCACTCAGCTCTCAGGACCAACAGCTCTCACCCTCACTGCACTGTTTTTGAGTGGCTTTCCTCCGGACGCAGACTCCGCAGACGTTGTCCAGCGTGCAGAACCCCGAGTGACCTTTGTGCCAAGAGCTGTTCTGCTGCTTAAAACAAAGCAGGAACAAAGGAGTATTAGTGGTCAGTGTGCCCCCTAGTGCTCATCATGCGGCTATGCACTTTAATTCTAGCGCTTGGATTTTATTCACGCACATCTGTTTTGATGTGTATGAGCGTCTGCTGCTCTGTGTGTACAAATTGGAGACAAAAAGCACCTTGTCTTGAATTGAAAACCGTGTGTTTTATTGCGTTGAGACGGGACACAGACCGCAGGTTGAGAAGCAGTTGTGGATGTCTTGTCTTTCCAGTTTACTTGCTGACTTTGTGTCGTGTTCTTTGTTTTCACGTTTAATGCTTTCAACCCTAAAAAAAAAAGATCTCTTCCGCGGCGACACGTTTTGTTCAGTTCTAATCCAGTTCAAACCGTTTCATTTGCAGCTTGGGTTTTCTCCTCTGAACGTCGAGTCACGTTTGGTTAACAAATATCACACTGACAAACGCTCTGGATCCTGACTGTAAAACGCGTCTCTCTCTCCAGGCAACAGCTCTTGTGAATTAGCTCAACCACTTCGGGACTGTAGATACTTTTAACGGCCTTCTCTCTTCCGTTAAATTGATCCTAATCGTCTCCGTCTTCCTCTGCTCCTCTGTGATCAATAGGAGCAGAGTAAAGACAGTATTTGAGCGTTCTTCTGTCCATCACTGGGCGCGGGGCGGCGAGGGGCGGCGCAGGGGGCTTTGTCACCGGCGTTAATAACACCACTGGGGAATCAGATGTACGTAAGGACCCGTTCCTCCGGCCCGTGCACAGCGTTTCCTGTCTTTTTTTTCACGCATAATTACAGTGTTTAATGGCCACTTGCGTCATGCTATTCCCAAATATCAGCCTTTGTGTCCGGAAAGAAAAGGGAGCTAAAAGCCCTGTCCGGATAAACCCTGGAACACGGACTGAGCCCAGTTTTAGTCACGAAAGACCTCGAAAAACATTGATAAATGAGCTGAAATTGCGCCTCCATGGAGATGTCATCGCCTGAAAGGTTTAACACTAAATATATTCACCTTTTTAAAAAATGAAAAATACCAATGTGACGTTTCAAAACTGCTCATTTTACTAAACCACAATTCAAATATTTCATTCAAGATTTAACCAAAAGCTTTTCTTTTTTTAACTGTACTTGCTCAAGAAAATTCCATAACTGTTACCTAGCAACCATGTTACACTGGGCCAAAACTCTAACTCTAATGTCACAGAAATGATTATCCAACAGATGAAATAAAACATATATGATATAAAATGGTGCCAAACCTTTTCTTCCCTGATTTTAACATGTGTTTTTTAAAAAAACCGCTCCGTGTTTTCTACATGGTTCAACTTTTCTCCACAAACTGCCACACAGAGATCTTCAACTTGCATAATCCCAAAAATCTCCAGGCCTATATCATTTAGGTCATTTTCATGTCGCAGTGGGGGTCCCAAGTTGCTCACATGGTTACTCTGGGGCTCCATGTGTTGGAGGACCTTTAATGAAAGTGGAGAATGGTGAGCACCAGATGGTTGGGTTCTTGATAGCTGCAGTAATCTTGCTCCAGTCTCAGCTCCCTCTGACTACAATCAGGCTGAAGTGCCTTGCTCGACAGCACATGGCCGGAAGGGGGGAGTAAACCACCATTCTGAGGGTCAACGGGGGCGTGCTCTCTCTCCCTCGTTCTCCCTCTCTCCAGAGCTCAATGCGTCTGTCCCTCACTCTCTCCTCACAGTGTTTAATCCAGGTCCCAGGTCTAATCCAGGTTCAGAGCGGTCTCCTGAGGACGGACTGAGCAGTGGAGGATGGATTCAGAAGACTGGAGCAGAACTGTACCTCACAGAGAGGCAAAGATTTAGTCTGGTTCCGTCGCAATCAACGAGAAGAACTGTCAAAAAAAACAATTGGAATTCAAAGAAGAACCAGAGATGATCCTCCAAGATTTAGTCCAGATCGAATCCTGAAGCTCTGCCCGGATCCAAGTCCTCAAGGCAAATAAATAACTGTATTCTGATGCACTCCTTTGAAATAGTTATGTATTATCGTGAAGTACTTATGTGTACTTATGTGTACTTATGTAACAATACGTCAGTACGTGTAAAGTTACTTCTGCTGTGAATGAGTAACGCTCGTGTGAAAAAACGTGAGTCACAAAACATGAAAACTTCTTCTCTTCCTCCACTCTAACTTTTCGTGGTGAAGGATTGGCATCTGCGCGTCTCCATGGAGATGTGCCACATTACAGCGCCGCCTCTGAGACAAAACCGGTGGCTATGCCGGGCCAAGTTACAGGTCAGATCTGCGGAGAAGAGATTTTTCAAGATATTTCTGACACTGTAAAAACACTGTAATGGAACAAATGACAGATGCCGGGAAACTAACAGCATTTCCATGGAGACAGAAAAGTTACATAGTGGACCTTTAAATCTGACGGCACATTAATAATTGTTTCAACTCTTTGTGATTTCGATTATGGCCCAGATAATCGTGATTCAATATTTTCACATGTTCAAGCAAAGCGATTTGACATTGGTAAAGCCCCCTTAAGACCCCTGCGCTGGTCTGGGATCAAAGCAACAACCTCTGTCCGGGGTCTGTGGGCAAACGCTCCACGACTGAGCCACTGGAACGTCTAAAACCTGCTTGTGATTCACTGCTGGATGTGACCTTCTGAATGAGAATAACGAAACACTTAAATGAACTCAAAGCCTGAGAACTCGGCTCAAACAACTCAAAGGAACTCGCGGCAAAAGGACTGAAGCAAAAGTTTGTCGTTTCGGTTTTATCTCCCAAAAAATAAACCTCAATTTAAAGAGGTTTGTTTCTATGTCACATTAACTTCCTCAGACCAGCGCAGGACCCTCAGCGCAGGACCCTCAGACCAGCGCAGGACCCTCAGACCAGCGCAGGACCTCAGGACCAGCGCAGGACCCTCAGACCAGCGCAGGACCCTCAGACCAGCGCAGATCCTCAGACCAGCACAGGACCCTCAGACCAGCGCAGGACCCTCAGACCAGCGCATGACCCTCAGACCAGCGCAGGACCCTCAGACCAGTGCAGGACCCTCAGACCAGACCCAGACAGGACAGGACCCTCAGGCCAGTGCAGGACCCTCAGACCAGAGCAAACCCAGTGTGTGTGTGATGAGTGAGTAGGTGTAGTGACGGGGACAGATTGACAGCCTCACTTCCGTCAGTCTGCCCCAGGGCTGCTGGGGGTAGAGTAGAAGAATAGCATCAACAAGAGTGGAGTGAATGAATGCTCACAGCTGCTCCTCACGGTTTCTCCTCGCGGCTCCTCCTCACGGCTCCTCCTCACGGCTCCTCCTCACGGCTGCTCCTCACGGTTTCTCCTCGCGGCTCCTCCTCACGGCTCCTCCTCACGGCTGCTCTTCACGGTTTCTCCTCACGGCTCCTCCTCACAGTTTCTCCTCGCGGCTCCTCCTCACGGCTCCTCCTCACTCCTCACGGCTCCTCCTCACGGCTCCTCCTCACGGCTCCTCCTCACGGCTCCTCCTCACGGCTGCTCTTCACGGCTGCTCTTCACGGCTGCTCTTCACGGTTTCTTCACGCGGCTGCTCCTCACGGCTGTTTGAAATAAAATTGTTATGACAAAAATAACCTTGATCATTATATTTTCTATAATGAGGCAGTAAACCGAGACGAGGGGGATTATTCACTCTCACGCACTTGGGATACTGTCATGAAGAAGTTTACAGCAACGTCACGTGACCATAGCAACATCACGTGATCACAGCAA